>APFE031562798.1:47300-61440 GCA_000404065.3 Pinus taeda | reverse complement strand
TATATCCTCCTTCCACAATGTCCCAGCCATCTGTTCCAAGAGATTGAAGATAGTTTGTGGTTCTTACCTTCCAATAAACAAAATTTCTCCCATCAAATATTGGTGGTCTGATGGATCCCCCACTTTCTTGATTACTCATGATGATGGATCTTCCTTCAAGCGATCAAGCTTCTTCTGAAGGACCTGCTCTGATACCAATTGTTGGAAATATTACTAAGAGGGGGGGGGGGGGGAATCAGTATTATCAAATTAAAAATTAAAAATTTCCATAATCATATTCATATATGCTACTTTAGTTAAGGGAACTCATGTGTACACGCAACTATGTTTAGAGAAACTAGAATATATCCAACAAACCTATGATTCAGTTAATTCATCATATATTGATATTTAATCAGTGCATCAAAACCATATAAATAGTAACCAGGTGCAATAAAAATAGAACAGATCATCACACATAAGAAACACACATGAACACCAAGATATAAGGTGGAAACCCAATGTGGGTGAAAACCACCTGCTGCAATCGTCTCTATCTTCTTTTAATAATAAGATAATTATATTTACAATTTTGTACTGGTGCTGTCTTATACCAGTATGCAGGCTTCTACCTACAGAAAGCTACAACCTTCTCTCATTCTCCAGCTTCTACTGGAAGGGAGCTACAACCCCCTAGCTCTTATACTAGCTAATATGTTTACTACTATGTAGGTGCTGGCCTACAGAAGCCTACAACCTTCTCTTTTCTTCCATGGACCACGTTTCATAAATTTTCAGATTGGATCCATCAACAACATCATTCAATCATTAAATATATCTACATGAACCAATCTCCTTTTGAACCAACCATAACCGAATCAATCAATCACTCCATCAATCTGATCATTCATAATGCTATCACCAGAATACAATAACGAGAACCCAAGCAATAACCCAGAAGATTGCAATAGTAAACAGAAGCAACTAAAACATATTTTATAATGTATACACTACTTCCATGTGTTGAACCTGCGTGCATACACGCTTTCCTCAAAGTGAACTAGTGTACATATTTGCAAATCAAATTTATGATGTATACGTTGTTTTGATATGCAGAACTAGCATGTATACGCTTCTTTCCTAAAGTGAACCTGCATACAGATCTGTAAAAGATGATTTAAACTTAACAACTATTCTGGACTTCAACCATACCCAAATCATCATATTTACAGACTACAACATGTGCCAGTTATTCAAATACATGATCAAACCACATAAAGATAATTCACTTCAAGCCTTAATATCCTGATATATCATTAGAACTTATCCTTCATCGAGCGCTAAGGTTCATCCTTGGTTTAGATCAAGCACAACATCATAAGCCAATAACTTGCATATTAGATCTTTACATTATATCAGATATTTGATACTTTCACACTTGGCCTAATGATCTTCTCCTCCTTTTATAGTTTTAGGCCTTTCTCAATACCATGGACCAAAACCACCTTGGACCAAATACCTGCGGTCAATACGTCAGACGCGATTCCTTGGACCAATACCATGGATCAAAATACCATGGACCAAATACTTCGGACCAAACATTTAGTTTTCCAAGGTATACATGCTTTTCCTTTTGTGACAGTGCGTGTGTACGTATACGCGACTCTTATACAGTGAACTCGCGTGTATACGTGGCTTGGTCAATGGTGAACTTGCGTATACCTCTCTTTCTTCATTCTGTATAGTCTGATCTATATCTCTATGCTGTTAACCTATAGTACTGTGATCTGTCATCTGAGTGAGTTGCTTTCTGAACTGATTCCTTGAAGTTGCCCTGCATTTCATCACATTTGTAAATACTCTTGTCACATTTGATATCTCTTCTGTAGATTCATCTAGTTACCATATACAAGAGAGTTGTTCTGCTACAAGTGGGTTGCCATAAAGTACAATACATACATCATAATGCCAACAGATTTTCTCTTTGCATAGTTTCTCTTTTGTCTTCATTATTTCTTTCATGATGCTTCTTCTCATGGCTCTATGATTCTATGAATCTTGTGGACCTGAAGTTTATCTTCCCAATAGAATACTCTTGTGTCTTAGAGTTCCCAAACTGGTTCTGATTCCTAAGGGCCTTTTACTATTCAGGATCTGATCTAGTCTCCTTGTCCCTTCAACAAATTTTCATTTAGACCCTTCTTGGTCTTTGTCTTCCCAAGATCAATTCTTAGAGAGACAACCTCTTCTTCAAGACTCTGATAATTCACTTCCAATTCTTTAATCAAGTCTTGAAGATATTCTTCTTTTCATTTGGCCTCCTCCAGGTCAAACTTCAAAGGAAGAATATCATCTGTGCATATCTGTGAGATCCTTTCCCTTTTTAACTTGAGCAGGTTCTGTTTTAACTGCTTGTTCTCCTCTCCCAATCTCTCACAATTTTCTTCTTTCTCTTTCAGTAGAAGAGCTAGATTGTCCTTGCTCTTGATAACTTCTTCAAGAGTTTAGTTTTGATAGGAAAAATCCTCATTTTCAGAGTTATACATACCTTCCTCTACAGGATGTAACTATTCCTTCAGCTGCTTATTTTTCCTCCTTTCTTTCTTCAACTCGTCGAGGGCACTGATGAGTTCCCCTTCAACGTCTACTACCCCTCCTCCTTCTTCCTCTTCAGATTCCATAATACCTTGTTTTTTGGAGTCTTCTTTAACGGTCATAAGAAGATACTTATCTGACTCATTCTTCGATGAGTCTTCACAGTTTGACTCTAGTGTTGAGCTATCCTCTTTGGAGTATAACCCCTTCTACTTATAGTTTTTTTCTTTTGATGTGTCTGATATTTATTTCCAAATTTCATATCCTCTTTCCTTTTAGCCTTTTATTTATAAGGGAATTTCCAACTCTTCCACAGTCAAAACACTTAAAGGGAAACTTCCCTTCATACTTTCCTGAGCCACGCTTCAGTTTTCTGGCTAGTTGAGCTAGCTCTTGATGATATTCACAACTAGAGTAGTGTTGATGATATTTGTGATCCTTGCCCTTTCTAGATCCGCTTCCTTTGGTTCATATTTTTCTATTCCTACTCTCATCTCATAGACTGTGAGAGTACCATGCAATTGATCCATCTTGAGATCCTTCAAGTTAGCCATTTCCTCAATAGTTGAGATCTTGGCATTAAATCTCATGGGAAAAGATCTTAATTTTTTTTGGACAATCATCCCTTCATTGAATTCTTGACCAAGTCCTCTAATCATATAAGTCACTTAATCAAATCTAAGGAATTATTCTTCTATTCATTCATTCTCATTCATTCTTAAGCTTTCAAACCTCATTCTGAAAGTTTGAAGTTTCACTTGCTTGACTTTGTCATCTCCTTCATGACTCTGGTTAAGATTTACCCACACTTCCTTAGAAAATTTACAATTTATAACTTTTAAAAGTTATTATTAACTAAGACCAAAGAGAATGGAATTATTGGCTTTAGCATTGTTCCCATATAAGTTTTTACCATCTACATTAGTGCGAGGAATATCAGGGACATTGTATTCTACTAGTACTAAAGTCTAAACATCTATGGCTAGGGACATAAGAAATGCTTCCATTATCATTGTCCAAAAAATCATATTTGGTCCTATCAAAGATGGGTATTCTACTCGAGCAAGCCTCTTCCCTATCTTGCCTATACATAATTCCTTATAGATATACATTCTAGTGTTTAAACTATTGCTGAAGAAACTTGGATTTGATACCAATTGTTGAAATAAGGAATTGTTGAGAGGGGGGGTGAATAAGTAATTAAGAAACTCTTTCTTTAATTTTTTTATTATGCTTACAGTCCCTTCTTATGTTGTTTAACATGTGAGAGCATTCATTCACAAAAAAGTGAACCAACAATATTTCAAACGCACATATTCAAATAACAATCACATGAGCAACACACATTTGACACAGTGTTTTTCATGTGGAAACCCAAAGGGAAAAAAACACTAATTTGTCGTTTGTTTATGATGTAAATTAAGCACCCACTTAATTACATTTGTTTGTTTGTGAGCACCCACTCACAAGAGGCACCAACCCCCTTTGGTTAGCAAGCACCAACTGGCCAAGAGGCACCAACTTGCCCTTGCCACTGTTCTATTATTTCATACAATTTTCAAACTAAAAATAGAGGCATACAATTATACAAGTAAGATACCAAAAAATGGTTGTTCACAAATTTCACTTCTGCATTCTGCCTTTTGTGCTCACTTGTTGTAGATCTCCTCTTGCTGCTCAAAGTAACACTTCCCCTACACTCTTCCTTCACTGTCAAGGGATCTTCACTGATTGCTCCTCAACACTATCCTTGCAACTCTCCACACAGTCCTCTTGCTTCTCTTTCCACTATATTACAATGTGTCCCCTCAAGTGATTCAACCTCTCTTCTTTGATGCGCACTCTCACATCACTGCTCTCTCACACATATGCTCACTTCACCATATTTTCCTTTGATGGATATGGTTTTGTTCTACAATGTCCTGTAGCTACTAATTTGTACTTAGGCATGGCTTTAGTTTCTTTTCTTGTGTCTTCCGATAGTTTCTTGTCCCAAAGAAGAGATGGTCCTTGAAATTCTTCCTAGTCTGCCTGCATAGAGCTCTTGTACTAAGAAAATAATTCTCAGATGACTTGCACACTCCTTCGAGAGAACATGCTTATTTATCATTTCAAAAATCTTGACAATCCATGAAGGTGACCATTATGTTCTTATTTACCATAACCATTCGTGCATGCAAAGTATTTGAGTGCTTCCTTCAAGCACTTAAATTCATTTATGCTGCCAATGTTGTCCTCTATTTCTTGTTGCAAAGACTTCCACATAATTAGCCCTTTTTCAATTACCAAATCCTTTGTGCCTTCATTCAATATTGTAGCTGCCATCCCATACATTCTTTAAAGATCTCTACTTCCTTATCAAATCGATTCCATATTGCAACAATTCCATACCGCAATGTTCATAGTGGTGTAGAGTTCTAGTATTCTAAACCTCTGATTGTTGAGCTCCTTTTGATTACCCCTCACAGTGGTTCTCATCATAGGACCACTAGTTGTGACCTACTGCTAGCTGTGACCTACTACTCGTTGTGACCTGCTACTTAACATTAAGGTGCTAATCCTTCACACTCTATTGGGGGCCATTCTCCCTTTGTTAGTAACTCTCTTCCCTTGGTTTGTTGAGCTCTTATGACTGTGTTCCAACCCAAATTATATTGGAAGCCCTCTATATCAAAACTTTTCAACACTCCAACTGTTATAGATTTCCAACATATTCACTCCTCTGATCACCAAGCTTCGATATGATGTCATCACCTCCAGGTGGTGATTCCTTAGAGGTGA
This sequence comes from Pinus taeda, assembly GCA_000404065.3. Taxonomy (NCBI): domain Eukaryota; kingdom Viridiplantae; phylum Streptophyta; class Pinopsida; order Pinales; family Pinaceae; genus Pinus; species Pinus taeda. The sequence continues at coordinate 56,085 of APFE031562798.1, read as the reverse complement.
CATGTGTCACTTTATTCTGGCCCATTAGCTACCCAATATGGTTAAATATGCCTACCACATGTCCAACCATACTATCATGTCACTCTAAAATCATTTTCCACTGTATCTTATCTGAGCCATTCATACACTGCCATGTGTCCTACCGGAGGAGAGACACTAGTTCCTGTCATCCTTGTTTTTGCACTAAAATCCTTTGTTATTCCTCTTTTGGCAAAGCTCAGTGCTTTTAAAGGCTTATCGGCACTCATCAATATCGCAAATTTATGCGGTTCACTCACTTGAAAAGGTTTCGATACTCTGATATTCGAGGTTCAATTTTCCTCCAACCTTTGATTTTCGATATCACCGATTATGCTGATATGCAGACCTCCTGATCTCTCACTACTGATATGTTGATGTGTCAATCTCTGATATCCCAACTTTCTTAGGACTTCAAGTCCCTTAACTTCAGCAAGCCATAAATTTCTATTCAGTAGTCCATTTTTGGACTTCCGCATATTGTTGAAAAGCTTGTTCAAAGCACTTTCCAATGTAGAGAGTCTGATATAGGCTTGGAGTCCTTTTGCTGCTTGGAAGGTAATTGGAAAATTCTCTTTCCATTGACTCTTTGGCCATTTGAACACCAACTACCATGATGATCATTTTATGGCTTCTTCAGTAAGACTACTACTATGATAATTCTCTACAAGAAGCCTGCAACTACCATGGAGTTCCATCTAACTCATCATTGTAATCATCATTTTATGGCTTCTTTAGTAAGCCTGCTACTGTGATTATTTTCTACAGAGAAACTCAACAACAATGGGATTCCTTCCAAACACGCAATCATCATGCTGACCTTTGTCTGACATCAATTCCAACACTTACACAACCACCTATACACCATCAAATGTTGAATATGCTTTGTATCCTTCTCCTTCACAAATTCCTTTCCAAAGTTCAATAAAAATGACGGTGTGTTTTATTTTCCTAGACCAACACATTCAGCTAGAGATTAACTCACAAATCCATGCAATCATGACATAGATAATTCAAGAATGCATTGAATGCAGAGAATGGTCTATCCAAACTCAAAGATTTGACAGAGAATGGAGGGTAGGAAACTAAAAGGAGTTACAATGCAAAAAACTAATTTTGGGGGCTAGATCTGATACCATGTTAGGCTAGGAGTAACTCCACGAATAACTTGTTTCATTTTCATTAAGATAGCATATAACTATATACAAGGAGAGAGAGACTATTGGGTTTCATCTCGCAATGTCTCTTCCTCTTCCAACCTTTGTTAATGAACCCTTTCCTTCTGTGCAAAACCTTTTTTCACGAGCCTGGCTTTGTGCTTGTCAAGTGAGCCATCTACTTTATACTTGTTTTCGAAGACCCAGTTGTAGCCGATTGGTTTGGTTTCCGACGAAGGATCAAACCGATTGGTTTGTTTCCCAATGGAGGATCAACCAACTTCTAGGTGCCATTCTTTATCAAAGCATCATATTCTTCTGCATCAATTCTTTCCAATCATCATGAGAAGTGGCTTCTTTGAAGGAAGTTGGTTGGAAATTTGTCAAAAAATTCAATTCACAATCATAAGAAAAATCCATATCAACAGGTGAATCATAATTGTCTACATCACCTCCATTCTATCTCGTTGAGATTTTTGTTACTCTCTTTCCAACCTCATCAGGACAAACACATTCAAGTGTCTTTGTCAGCCATTTTGGAGGACCCTTCTGAGATGGCCCAGGATGCTCAATTGACTCAGATGGGACTAAACCAAGATTTAGTCTCCCAACTCTGTCAATCACATCAATATAACTGTCATCAGTGGTTGGAGATTCATGTGAGGGAGAGAGTAGTTCAGAAGAAGATTCCACGTATTTATCTGGTATAGGAATCCCCCCCTGAAGATGTGGAATCTCATTATAAAACCCTTGAAAAGACTTGTATGACCGAATCTATTCAAATGATAAATTTTTTGCTCAAAAACATTTTAAGTCTTTGAAGATTCAAGAAATATCACATCTCTAGATATTATAAACTTCTTATTCACTTCATCATAAAAGCAATATGCTTTGTAGGTATTTGGGTACCCTAAGAAGATACACTTGCGACTCCTTGCACTAATTTTGTTTCCCTGTTCCTTTGGTATCAAGGCATAATAGGTCAAACCAAAAACCCTGAGATGCCTCACTGAAGGAATGTTCCCATACCACATTTCATAGGAAGTCTTGTTTTTTATAACATTAAATGGACACTTGTTCTTTATATACACAACACATAGAATTGCATCAACCCAAACGTTAGTTTAACATTCTTGAAAAACACCATGGAACATACCATATTTAAGATTGTCATGTTCATTCTTTTAGTGATCCAGGTGGATGTTGGTGGCCACCAACCTATCCCACTTGGACCCCACAACTGTCTCTTTCAGTTTTTCAGTTTCCTTAATTGTAGCACAATTTACTATTTTTGGCAGTTTTTATGGTCGTGAACTTCAAGAGTGGTTTTGAGGCCCTAAACAATGTTTTTTGGGAAAATGGGGGCCAACATGAAATATAGACCAATATTGGCCATTCAAAAGTTATACTCCTCATATATATATTTCTAACGAGGTATTGTGCGTGTCAAATGGAGATCGTATGCCAAAGTTACGACCTTGGGAAGTTGATGTACCAATTTACCCAAATGGGGCCCATAGTTTGGCGCTTCATCTCCTAGGGTTAGGTTTTTGGATGTTTAGGGTTTTCCATTGTTTCTCAACAATAAATAAGCCTTCAAACCTCATTGTAACACACTTTAGAGGCATGTATCTGCCACATCTATCCTCAGAGATAAGCTACCATCGCTCGAGCTAGTTTATTTCCATTTCTGTTTGTAAGCATATTTCAGTATTTTGCATTAATGAAATGAAGTATTATTTATGTTGCATCTCTATATTTATGGTTATATCTGTAATTTGTTGTGTTCTTGTTTAAATCTGGATCATTCAGCTACTTATTTTTGTTGGGGATCATAAGGCATGGTTGTTTCATGTTTGATCCCATGTTGGAGAAGATAGTTTTCAAATTCATTTGATGTATATTATTTTCCATTATTAGTACGAATATATCCAATATGGGATTGTGCATCATTTTCAATCCATGCATGAAAGTTCTTGAATGTTTCAAAAGCTTCAAATTTGCTCTTCAATAAATAAACCCAACACATTTTAGTGTAGTCATCAATAAATGTCATCATATATGTATGACCATTTGCAGAAGGAACATGCATTGGGACACATAAATCATAATGAATGAGTTCAAGTTTTCTATGTGATTTGGAATGAGAATCATGAAAAGATTGTTTGTTGTGCTTTCCTAAGATACAAGCATCACATTACTTATGTTTCCTAAGAATATTTGGCAATCCAATAACACCATTTTTCTTCAACAAATGGAGGTTGTCATAGTTTAAGTGTCCAAATCTAGCATGCCATAAAAGACTTGATGGAAAGGTACCTTCATCATAGTGAGAACTGTATGAAAATTTTGGCGCATGAACAAAGGTTCCTTGTAGCTTCAAAATTCTTTCTTATTCTATCCCAATCATGAGAAGTGAGTGATTTGATGCTTTTCTGACCTCAATTTTGCATTCAAATATGTGAATGGAGTGTCCTTGCTAGGGGATGTGGACCAAAGACAATAAGTTTCTACTCAACTCTAGGACATATAGAACATCATGTAGAAGAAAGTCTAGAAGACTAGGTAGTTTAAGTCTCATGGTGCCAAGCCCTGATGGCTTGAGTTTTGACTTGTCTGCAAAGTATATTACTTCATCAAAATTATCAATGAATTCTTTAAATAAATCTCTTCTGAAAGTCATATGGCAAGTTTCTCCTGAATCAAGCAACCAAGAACCTTTCCATGATGCAAGTGAAGCATTGAGTAACTCTTCAATTACTCCAATGTTGCAATGTGCCACAACATAATGAGGGGACTCAAGTGCTTTTCCCCTTTGTCGGGCGTTTTACCTTTTCCTTCATTTCTTTCCTGCTCAATTATGTCCCAAGGTAGCTTACATGTGGAAGCATCATATCCATCTCTATTGCATCATATGCAATGAATATCAGACCTTTCTCCATGGAATGTCTCCCCCCCTTACCTAAAAAATTATCCCTTCCTCTTCCTCTTCCTCTTCAGCCACCTCTTCCTCTAGAAGAATCTTGTGCATCATTCTTCTCTTTTTATGCAAGGAATGCTTCTTCAATGTGAGGAATTGTCTTCTTCCTAAAATCCTTCTCTCTCTCAACAAACTTCTTCTCAAGGGAGTCAAAGGTGATCTCCTTAAGATTTACACTTGCTTGCAATGACTCTAGATAATGTGAATAGGTAGGATATAATGCCTTGACATAAGCTATGACAGGAGTATCTATTTCAACGCAAGTGGATTTTATGTCATGAATAATGGATCTTACTTCTGATGCTAACGCAAAAGGGTCATAATTTTTCAATTCAAGATTGAGCAATGAAAGGTGGAGAGTTGTGTTCCTGTTTCTAACATCCTGTCTCTAAGGTCCACGAGCTGTAGGCAGAAATGCGCGCGAAGGTGACGAGTTGAAGAGCTATGGCATGCTGGGAGAAATGTGACCAAGTGTGGAAATGTTTGGATATATAGGCCATGGGCGGTCCCGGCGAGCCGACGAGCAGGCAGGCCAAATGATGACACACAATGAATGGGTCGGCCGGTGGGCGAGCTGACCCATTCAGAAAATGAAATGATGGGTCAGCCAATATAAGGATGTGTCAGTTCAATGTTGGGCAAGCTATTTATATAGGATGGCTTGGCGTGGAGCTAAGGCATTCATTCGATCAAGCAATCAACGCATAAGGCACAGCCATAACGTGGAAAAGGAAGTGTGAAGTGTTGGTAGTCTGAACGAGGCGTAGTGCAGGCAGTTAGGCCAAAGCACTCGTGCCAAAATGGAGGTGCGATCTGAGGTGGAGGTCAAGGGCACCGCAGGGCGAGCCAAGGCGCATGGGCAGACGCACACGGGGTTGCTGAACAAGTCGTTCAAGAAGTCATTCGAAGGGCTGAACGAAAGGTCGTGCAGGGCTGAATGAACGATCATGTAGGGCTAAACGAATGATCATGCAGGGCTGAACAAACGTTTAGGAAGTCGTTTAGTGAATAATTCAGAGGTCATTTGGAGGATCATTCGAAGTTCGTTCAGAGCTCATTCAGAGAACCATTCCGAAGGTCATTCGAGGGCGTGCAAGGGCATGGTAGGGCGCCCGCTCAAACGACATGAGTTGGTGAATGGAGGTTCGTGCGGAGTCTTGGATAGGTGCATGGTGAATGACTTGCAGGTGGAGACTTGGCGAGTTGGGCATTCGATGGAGAGTGCCCACTGGTGGGCGAGTTGGGTGTTCGGTGGGAGCACCCGATGAGTTAGACGAGTTGAACGAAACACGTTCGGGTGAATGTGTGGAGCTAAATGAGGAGTTGGGCAAGAGTTGTTTGGGTGACCGTGTGGACACGCCGATGAGCTAGCTGAACACGTTGTGCCAGTGAATGTAAAAATATTCTAAGTGTAAATCTGGGGTTTCCTCAAGATTGAACTTGTATATGGTATAATATATTGTGGGCAATCTCATTACAGGGAGTTGCCCCTCCCTTCTATACTATTGTGCATTTCATGGTTAATGCTAATGAATGTTTAAAAGAATGTTTTTATTGTGTTATAATAAGTAAATGTACTTTTTGAAGTTGAAAAATTAACTAAATACCGAAAGTACGCGTAGTCCATGACCATGAGTATTGGTGAAAAAAAAAGGGTCGGTGGTGCCGCACCTCCTATAGTGCGGTTGGAAGAGTACCGCCAGTGTAGGGGTGTGATAGGTGGTATTAGAGCTGATCGGGACAAGAAGTTGATGCCACTGCACTAACATGACAAGTGGTATTGAAGTTGGTTCGAAGAAAGATTGAATACTTGGCAGGGAGTTCAAGTTTTGCAGGTGAATGGTCTATACTAGATCGCAAAGAAAGCAGAGAGCAGAGATGGCAGAGGAACCTCAAGTTGTGACAAGTGAATTTAGCCATAATGCGGGAGAATCTTTCCTAAACAGGGTATTGGAATGAATGGAGGAATTGGGTTCTAAATGGACTTCGATGAAGGCCGAGAACATGCAGGTTCATGAAGGCTATACGAAGTTGAAAGAAGAACTTGAAGAACTCAATGACCGATATGAGTATACAGAATGGAAGTATACACAAATGGAAGAAGAGGTCAAGAAGATTGGTGAACAAGATATCAAGGTTTGGCTGAAATCTTGAAATTGTAGCAAGCTCTTAACAAAGCTCGAGATGAGAATGCAGTTTTGAATAAGGCTGTGAGGCACAACTCAGGTGGAGGAGTGACTCATGTCAAATTCAAAGAGCTGAATTCTTATGATGGTACAAGAAGTGAGAAAACTCTTGGAAACTTTCTATGGGACATGGACCAGTACTTGGAGAGCTTGGGATTATCCGATGAGGAAACCAAAGTGAAGGTAGCTCCTCAATTCTTGACGAAGGATGCTAAGATGTGGTGGCAAATGTTAGGTCCCTATAATAATAGTGATTACCCCATTACTATTGTAGTTGTATCCCTTATTAATATTTTTGTGCCCCTATTGTCCCCATATTGTTATTACTGTGCCCCATAGAATCCCTCTATTGTTATTTTTGTGGCTTTATATTATTATTGTTAGGTCGGCTGGGTTATAATATGACTCATTAGACTCCTATATATAGAAAGGAGGTTTTTTCATTTGAATCATCCAAGAATTGTTCATTTATGTAATATAAAGGAGGTTTCCCCCTCGAAGACGCTAAATTCTAACTTTTCTATCTTTTTGTGAGCTGGTTTCATAACATTTGGTATCAGAACTTTGAATTCTAGGGTTTCGCTGCTCCAAATAGGTCATCGTGGAATTTGCGCTATAACATTTTTTCTACGACATTTCAGATGCTAAAAAAAAACCTGTTTGAGAAGAAATCACGCTGAACCTCGGGTCCGAATTTTAGAGATTTTCACGTAATATTTGCGAAAATATGGTCTGAGGAAGTCGGTCTTTTTGCAGACTCCTGAATTACATTCAAAACAGGTGACCTGGGGAAAATAGTCATAACTTTTTTTTTAGCATTAGATTGAAATTTCATAAGAAGTTATAAAAATATGACGGACTGAAGTTTCCTGTGTATATTTTTCAGATCTTAAGGTCAAAACAGTGACACGTGGCACTTAATACAAGCTTGCTCTTCTAAAAAAGGTATATAATCAGGTCATCTTGGGAGATTGTGCATAACTCTTTCTTGGAGAATCTAAATTCAATCAGACTAGTGGCATTGGAAAGAGGACGTAGAGGGTTACCGTAGGTCACAATTTCAGAACTGGAATATCTAAAATTACAGAGATACATCGGAGAAAATATCGAGCTCCTACAATGTGAAAAAAGGTGTGTAGATTTTTTTTAATTTTTGCTTAAGCTTGGTTTGAAAATTTATTTTGAAGGAATTCAAAGGGCATAGTATAGCATTATTATCTGTAACTAATGCCCTGAGGAAAGAAAATACAAACACCTAGTAAGCAACCTAAAATCTCTAGCATGACATATGAAGAAGAGGAAGAAATGCAACATGGTATATCAAAATTACATGACCAAGTGCAACAAATGTCACTCGCACAAAAAGTAACAGAATCTAAGATGGATGTTTTAAAGAAAGATGTAGAAGCTAAGATGATTGACGTGGAAGCTAAGATGGACGATTTGAAGATAGATTTGAAGACAGGCATGGCAGATTTGAAGACAGATTTGACAAATTTTCTACAAAAAATACTTACTAATGGTGAAAGGGTAGTAAAGGAAACTCGTGATGAGAAAAAAATAAATGTTAATACTGATTTCATAGACTCTAACATTGGATCTAAGAACCACCATATTCCAAAAATCGATATGAGGAAGTTTCATGGCAAGGATCCTGCAACATGGAGCAATTTTTTTATCTCAATAATGTGCAAAACACACAAAAGGTATGTATTGTCACTTTATATTTGGAACCAAATCAGTTTGTATGGTATCAATGGCTTTTCTCTCGTAAACAAATTGTCACTTGGGCAATTTTTACAGAAGAATTGACAACACATTATGAGGATACTGAAAGCAACACTTTTTGTAGCCAACTGATAAGTCTCAAACAAAAGGGTTCAATGATGGATCACATTGAGGACTTCCAAAAATTGAACATAAGGGTAAAAGATATTCCAGAAGAGCATAGGATTGATGTGTTCATAGGGACTTTAAAGGATAATATCCAACATGAGATTCACCTTTGGGAACCTGATTCATTGGAGAAGGCATTCAGGTTAGCAAGAAAAATGGAAAGCAAAATTATGGCAACCAGGAAGCCTACCACTCACAACTATAAAGATGGAAGTGTTGTTTCCCCCAGCCTTCCACAACCTATAAGGTTGACACCACAACAATTGGAAGAAAAATGAGCAAAAGGGCTTTGTTACAGTTGTGATAGCAAATACACTAAAGGTCATAAGTGTGTTAAGAAGAAATTATTGTACATAGATTGTGAAGAGGAGGAAGAAAAGGAATAAGAAATGTCAAAATAAGAGGACATACTCCAAGAACAAACCCTAGATAAAGAAGTAATGAATCCAACCATATCTTGTAATGCATTGGCTAGAATTACCACTCCTCAAACTATCAAGATAGAAGGACATATCAAGAAGAAAAAGGTAATAGTGTTGATTGATTCA
>APFE031562798.1:0-46077 GCA_000404065.3 Pinus taeda | reverse complement strand
GTGACAAGCTCCCAGTTCAAACAATATTGCCAGAACTTGACAAGGAAGGAAAAATTATATTGGAACTGGAAGTAGTCACAGAAACAAGAACTCGACAGCTACGAAATCGATCAACTTCGGAGTATCTCATCAAATGGAAGAACTTATCCGCTGAAGATTCCACATGGGAGGATGATAATTTTATACAAAAGAATTCAGAACTACTCAAGTGTTGAGGACAACACTTTTTGAAGGAGAGGGGAATGTTAGGTTCCTATAATACTAGTGATTACCCAATTACTATTGTAGTTGTATCCCTTATTAATATTGTTGTGGCCCTATTGTCCCCATATTGTTATTACTACGCCACATAGAATCCCTCTATTGTTATTTTTGTGCCTTTATATTATTATTGTTAGGTCGGTTTCATTATATTGTGACTCCTTATACTCCTATATATATAAAGGAGGTTTTTTCATTTGAATCATCCAAGAATTGTTCATTTATGTAATGTAAAGGAGGTTGCCCCCTCGAAGAGGCTGAATTCTAAGGCGTTAATCTATCTTTTCATAATAGCGAAGGAGGATGGACCAAATTGCAATGGCAATGTTGGGGACATAACTTCGTGGGATGAAATGAAGAAGGCTTTGAAAACCCACTTCAGTCCACAGGATGAAACATGGGATGCAAGGATGAAGATAAAGTATATGAAGCAATCGGGAAGTCTGCAGACATATCAGCGAGAGTTTGCAAGTGCAGTTTTGTAACTTCCAGACATGGCGGAAAGGGACAAGGTGTTCAACTTTGTTATAGGTCTGAAACCTTGGGTGTGGAATGAAGTGAAGAAACAAAAGATTAAGACACTTGAGGAAGCTTTTGCTGCTATAGGTCATTTCGTGGAACACTTTGATGAAGGTTCTGATGAGAAGAAGAAGAAGTATAATAAACCGAAAGAGAAGACTACGAAAGAGGAGACTTCGAGATCGAATGACAAGTCGAAGACAAAGAAACTGTTGAAGTGTTGGATATGTGAGGAACCACATACGGTGAAGAATTGTCCCTCTAGACCAAAGGTGGCTGCCATGGCATAGTCCAATGTGAAGAAAGAAGAAACTTTCGTAGGAGTTATGCAGATATTGGGAGCTGCAGTAGCTGTGGAAGTAGTCTCTAGGAGAGATCCTGAGAGGAATGAATTGGAATATGTTGAAATGAAGGTTGGGAGTGCTGATGTGCTTACTATGGTGGATATTGGAGCAACTCACAACTTTATGAGTGAGGATACTGCGAGAAGGATTGGGCTGAAGTTTGTACCAGTGAAGGCACAAATGAAGACAATGAATTTTCTTCCAGACTCTATGATTGGTGTAGCTGAAAAAGTGGATGTGACAGTGGGTGAATGGACAGGGAAATTCGATTTCACTATGGTGCGAATAGATGACTATGAAGCTATATTGGGTGTAGAATTCATGAAGGAATTCGATGCGATGTTTGTTCCCCATATTAGAAAACTATACATTTACAACATAAGAGAGGATGTACCCATTGGTGTACTGAACATAGGAGTAACTAAGGCTGAGCGTAAGCTGACAACGATGAGTATGGAGAATGGGAAGAAAGATGAAGAGATCTGTAAGTGATTTTCTGTTGTAGAGGCAAAGCTTATGGAGCAGTCACAGGTTATCAAGGCATTGTCATAGAGCATCTTGGATCTATCTGAGAGGCTAGAGGCAATGGAGGATGACAATGACAATGACGAACAGTATGTGAGGCCGAATGTTCAGATGGAGGATCAGGAGGCATACTTGCAGAGAATGGAAGTGGAGCATCCAGATAGGTGGATTGAGTTGATAAGTGAGGGAGAGCCTTCAAGCTCTGCTCCCTCCTCATCATCTTAGACTATTAAGTAGCATGAGGCTCATTGTTAGCTACTTATGGCAGTGAGTCTCCAAACATTTTGAGCAGGCATCTAGGGGTGAGATGACACAGGTTGATAGACAGCATGCAGTGGACAGAAATGACGATGTATGGGGCATGAGTTCTTATGGAGGTGATGCATGGTTCGATTAGCTACCCAACTAATCACCGACATGAGGGGTACCAACAGATGATTCCTTGCAGAATAGTAGTATATCTATAGCGTGAAGCAGGTTGAGTAGTGGACATCTGGACTACCCATGTAAATAGATTGTGTGAATGATATCTTGGTGACAAGTGGTTGCTAGGACAGGAGATTGTCGAGGACGAATGTAAGGTCCACGAGTTGTAGGAAGAAACGTGCGAAGAGGCGATGAGTTGAAGAGCTGCGGCACGGTGGGAGAAATGCAACCAAGTTTGGAATAATTTGGATATATAGGTCGTGGGTGGTCCCGATGAGCCGATGAGTGGGCAGGCCAAATGATGACATGCAATGGTTGGGTCGATTGGTGGGCAAGCCGACCCATTCAAAAAATGAAACAATGGGTCAGCCAACATAAGGACGTGTCGGTTCAACGTTGGGTGAGCCATATATATAGGATGGATTGGCAAGAGCTAAGGTATTCATTCGATCAAGTAATCAATGCATAAGGCACAACCATAATGTGGAAAATCTAGTGCAAATTTTTGGTGGTCTGAATGAGGCGTAGTACAGGTAGTTAAGCTGAAGCACTCACGCCGAATCGGAGGTGCGAGTTGAAGTGCAGGTTAAGGGTGTCGCAAGGTGAGCCAGGGCACACGGGCAGATGCACATGGGGTTGCTAAATAGGTCGTTCAGGAAGTTGTTTGGAAGGCTGAACAAAAGGTCGTGCAGGGCTGAACGGATGATCGTGTGAGGCTGAACGGACAATCGTGTAGGGCTGAATGGATGTGTAGGAAGTCACTCAGTGAATCGTTCGAAGGTCGTTCAAAGGATTGTTCGGAGGTCGTTCAGAGGTCATTGGGAAGGTTGCTCGAAGGTGTACGAGGGCATGGTAGGGTGCCCACCCAAACGACATGAGTTGGTGAATGGAGGTTCGTGCGGAGTCTTGAACGGGTGCACAATGAATAAATTGCCAGTGGAGACTTAGCGAGTTGGGCGTTCGGTGGAGAGTGCCTCCCGGTGGGCGAGTTGGGTGTTTGGTGGGAGCGCCCGACAAGTTAAACGAGTTGAACGAAACACATTCGGGTGAACGTGCGGAGGCAAACGAGGAGTTGGGTAAGAGTCATTCAGACGACCGTGTGGGCACGCCGATGAGCTGGTAGAATGCGTTGTGTTGGTGAATGTAAAAATATTCTTCCAATTTTTATTTTAAATGAGATTGAAGAAGACGACCCATAAACATTCTTCCAAAGTTTTTCCCTGTACCTTCCAAAGCTTCTACATCTCGTGGAAGACCAACAACCACCATATTGTCGTAATACACACAAAAAACATAGAAAATCCGCATCGCTTAGATGAGAAAATGGAGTTTTTCCATATTGTGGTAATACATATCTTAGTTGATTCAAGATACCTCAGAAAATATGCATATCTTAGTTGATTCAAGATACGTCAGAAAATGGAGTTTCTTTGTCCACCTATTCAATAAAAGAAGACTATTAAGTTATCTAACAATTTCCTCATGCCTTCTTCACATCTCGGCGCCATACCCACTTAGTGCTCCAATTTTGGATGTAATTGAAGACGACCCCTAAAGATTCTTCTCCCAACCCACTCAACCGTCCCATTTTAGATGTTGTGATTGAAGATTCCTCCAAAGTTTTTCCATCTGGTGGAAGACCATCACATTCTTTTGCAATCTGGTGCCTTAATGGTCCATTAATTAATGATGGTCTCTTAATACGAATTTTGATAAAAAGTATTGGTTGGACAAGGCAATATCTCTGCCTCTAATGTGAGTCTCTTTTAAACATTCAAGTCAATATCACTTAAACATTAAATATCACATTTCGGCTCAAATAAATTTAAACAAATTTATAAATAAATCAAAAAGTCCAATAAATTAGTTAAAACACTCTCATTGCCCGTGACTAAAAACCATAAAACTCTTATTTAAAGTCGGTCAAGGAAGTTTAAATATAAAATACGGAATTTAAAATAAAATAATTTAAAAAATCCGAACATTTCATAAATTAAATTAAAAATTTCAAAAGCATCTCCTTGGGGTATTTTAGTAATGTTTATATATATTATTTTAGTAATGTTTATATGTATATTATGTTTTTGGTATATTTTGGGTTTTAATAATTTTATTTAATTAGGATGGTATAGGTTTAACTTTAATAGATTATTTTTAATTGTAGACACAATCTAATGTTGATATTTCTTTTTAAAGTAGTTATGTTCTTTTTCTCTTTTTAATTAAATTGATTAATTAAGAAAATGGCAATAAAATAAGTTTAATGTGAAATGGGTTATAGCTTTTTCGAGGTATGTGGTATTGATAAGCTATGACACTGTGACAAAGCCCACATTTACATATTAAGAATCTCCATAGTTAAATGAAGGCAAATATTTTAAATAAGAACCTTGTTCCATGTTTTTTTAAATGAATAAATGTTTAACTATATATATATATATATATATTTGTGATCGGTGGAATTGGTAATGCGCTGACACTCATACTCATGTGATACAAGCTCAATCCTCAACGGCTATCACTATAACCTCGAGGTGCAACTACACCACCCCCAAGCACAACGCACGAGTAAGACAAGGTTTGAGCTTGTGACCTACACAATGACACAAATGCCTTAACAGTACACTCGATGGCCAACAAGTGGCACCCCTCGGCAAACTTTTATATTAATTTTTTAATAATAATAATAATCAAAGTTATAGTTTAATTAGTTTTTATGGTATTTTTAATTTTTAACAAGGTGAGATGTATAATGAAGTAAGTGTTTTGATGCTCATTATGGAATATGGATTGATGCCTATCTGCATTTATCAACGATTTAATTTATATGACTACCCTAGTTTTGTAAAATTTCATTTACCAACCTTTAAGGGTATTAAATTTTCTAAGGGAAATATTGCTCTTTGCTTTAGATAATTGCATTAATTCATTTTCATATTAAATTCACCCCACCACATCATATCATGATTCAAATTTACATCATTATTCAACAACATATGCAATTATATAGAAAGAACAATATCATCATCAATGCAAAGGAACATAAAGGAACAATAGAATAAAAACATTCACACATAGAGATTCTAGGATTTGTCAGAGACTAGGGAAAAACCCACTATAAGGAAAACCCTTTCAAATTATTCTTCTTATTAGATTGTCGTTAAATGATTCAACAAAAGAGAGTACAATGATCCCTATTGATCCAGGTCCGGGTGTGACAAAGGACCCTTCCAAGACCTTTTACTTTCGGGATGTGTTAAATTGCATTTTTTAAAAGAACATTACTGAATACATCTGCATGTTGTAAAGAAGAGGAACATGACAACCATCAGCACATGAAAACATAAGTCATACAGAAAGCATACTATGTGAAGACGAAACCGAAAGGAAATCAACATATTTTACCTCCTCTTTCGATTTGGAAAGAACCAATGAGGGCTGCTCATCATCTGTTGTTGATTCACTAGTTGTCTCAGCGTATTCCCCAACTTCCTTTCTGACATACCCAAGTCTTGCCTAACGGGGTAATTCTTCGACTTTGATGGGGTTGACAATGCCTTGGCCATTAACGCCCAAGCATTTTCCTTCATACCCCATTTTCTTCAACAATTTGGAGCCAATTCCTATGGTGTGATTTTCAAAAATAGTGAAATCATCATTAGGAAACATACATGAAGATGGAGAACTACTTTTTACCTTGCAATGGTCACGCTGCAACTTTTCCAAGGCCTCATCCTTAGCTTGTAGCTGTCATAGAAAACTATCTTTTTCCTCTTTCCCTTCATGTAGAAGAGTCTTCAATTCATCGTTCTCTATTTGAAGATTATGTTTGTTGTGCTTCAGTTCTTCCAGGGCCTCTTCCATGGCTCGCAACTGAATCTGCAATCACTCAGTTTCTTTTGTCTCTTTCTGTAGAGTTTCATACATTATTTCAACCCTTTTGGAAATTTTGAGCATGGTCTCGTACATCACTTTTTCATCCTCTGTCACTGCACATTCCATTGTTCATGCTGCAATTCACATCAACTCAAAGACTGCTCTGATACCACTTGATCCATGTCCAAGTGTGATAAAGGACCCTTCTAAGACCTTTTACTTTCGTGATGTGTTAAATTGCATTTTTTAAAAGAACATTAATGAATACATCTACATGCTGTAAACAGAGGAACATGACAATCATCAGCACATGAAAACATAAGTCATTGATAATGGAGTTCGTCTAGGAGGGACTACGTCTCCAGGCCCCAGAGTCAAGATGGTGTAGGCCGCTGCATTAAGTGCTGTCAATAGTGATGATGTACATAAGAGGTGATGTCACTATCATACAAGGAAAATTCCCTCACACAGGAGTGGCTCAAAGATATGTTCTGCTACAAGAAATCTCAGTCAAAAAGGACTCCTATCAGTGTGACATAAACTCATGCATGATGATCACGAGCATCCTGCCAACATGGCATAAAAAGGATCTCAATACAAACATACATGACGACAACATGAGTATCCCATCAACATACAACAAAGAGATCTCAAATAAAACATGATGAATCATGACAACAAGTACATCACACAGATGATTCCACATGACATCAAGCAAGAATCATGGAAATAAGTAAGAAACAAGATCCCACATCAAACCTCAAACATGGATTTGTGCAGCACAATGCATAGAAAAAGAAGTACATGAACACACTGCATATACCTCACATCTAAGGCCCATCTGAAGAAGGATGTCAAGCTACTAAAGATGGTCACACATCGAATCTCGTGGTGTCAAATCTCATGGAAATGGCTGCTCGCACATGAACGCTAACACCTACACTCCACTTAGAAAAATGGCCAAAAAATGAAATGAGCAAATGGAAAATTTGAATACACCATTAGATTTGTGGCATCAAATAGTGAAAAATCGACTGTCAAATTTTTGAATTCTGAGAAACTGAGAATCTAGGGCTTAAGGAATCTTTTAGATTCCTCAAATATTCCCTCCTCTGGGTCCTCTACAAATCGGCTGCTCAGATCAGGAAAATGAATGTGTCATCGAGTTCGTGTCGCCAAGAAGTGTAATATCGACATAAAGTTTGTCCAATTTGGACACTGCAAAAATTTCACCCTCCTGAAAATTTTGGTTAGTCATGGTTCCCCTTGCACAAAAATTAATTAAAAATTAACTCTGCCTTGTTTTCCGTTCCTACTCTTGGTTCCTCCATCTGCCTGGGCACACTGTGAAAATGAGGTTTATATCAATTCCCACGCAAATTAACCAAGGAAATCAGTTTGGCAGATTGGTTAGGATTCCAATTTAGGTGGAGGAGGTCAGGTGGTCAAACCCCACCCCCTCCATGGTTTAACATTTTCTTGTTTTAACATAAACTGCATGTATTTAAATGGGGGTCAATTCTGCATTGGGTGGCCCGCCCCATGCCTCCCACACTTAAAAATGACACATTAATTATTTGGGGGGGCGTTGTGTTTTGGTGGTACATTCAACGTGGTTCATGGGTCGCCCGGTGGGGGCCGACCCACGTGGGCCAGGCGGGTTCAATCCCCACCAGCCCTGTATTAAATTATGGTATGTTGATATGGTGTATGATGGGTAGGTGTGGGGTGGTGGGGGTGGTGGTCCACCACCTCCTTTTTGTTATATATGTTTTTTAAATTTTTAATAATAAGAAGGAAATTTTGGCAATCCGGATTTTTGACAGAAGGAGTTATTTTAATGAGGCAAAAATTTCACCTGGAATCTGGCCAGAGTTGGCTGGATTCCTTCCGCCAGAAAAAGTTCAAATTGTGTCTCCATTAACATGCCCAGTGAGCAAAATTCAACCAAAACTTTGACTGCCTCTATCTTCCTCATCTGGAGTCAGATTGACGAACTGTTCACACCACCACAATCACGAAAATGAGATCTTTAACATGAACCTGGTTCGAGCATAATCCAAACACTTTGATTTTTGAGCTTTCATAAGCCCTCTTTGTCCCATGTGTGTCTATGGAGCCACCTAGATCACATATCTTCATCCATAATCTTATCCACCAAAATCAACTAAACAACATCCATGAGATGAATCCAACAATGTTAATAATCAAAAACCTAATTCATAAGCCTACGATCAACTGTCAATGTCTATGGTCAACTGTCAAACTCTGCAATCAACTAACGAAATATTTGATCTACTGTAAAGTTCAAATCCTAGCTCCCAACCACATGCAGAGAGTGATGTGCATCCGGCTAAAACCCTCAAACGAGATACATGAGTTTGTGTGCCTACGGTTGCAAGAAAAATTTACCTAAAGCATGTCGACGTATGGAAATCAAAACCTTAAACACACATGCAAGCTTCAGACCTTGCAATCTCAGATGTGTAAAAACCAACCTTCGTGACCCAGGCTCAGAACTATGTGAGCCAAACCCAAAGAATGAAGAATGATCATAATGATGATGTCCAAATGAGGGTCACTTGACTTGTATTTATATCCATCCATGAGTGTCCAATTTGTCTTCTGAGTCAACCTGTCCTTTTGTTCACATGTGGCCTTCAATTCAAAAATACACTTTCCCTTATCCAAATTGAGTAGCTCAATAGTCAAAATTGGCCCTCTCGAAAAGAGGAATCTAGTCCTATGATTATAACTTTTCATTGAGGTTCCAAATTAACACTCCCTCTCATCTAGGGAGAAATTACAATCATGTCATCATATCATGTCCTATCTCAAGTATCTCATCATCAAATATTGGAATTGTTCATCTCAATTCATTTCTGCTTATTCATGCTTATCTCTTCATTGTCTCTACTCGTATGTGAAACACTCTTGAATCTAAAAGAAGAATAATTTGACTTTGGAGGGGAGCCCAAGCTACCACCCACTATCCATCAGGGTGTCACTGCTACCACCCAAAATCACTACCAATGGGGAACCCAATGCTACCACCGAGGAAACATTAAAGAACATATCATCGGGTAGCCTTACTCATCCTGGAACCACATCAAGGAGCATGCCTCAACCCATAATCTAATAACAATGAGAAACATCCTATTGGACACTCTCACCTAATGTCCATCACAGTGAGTAAATTCCTATTAGACGCTCTCTCCCCATGTCATCTCATCGAGCAATAAGCGAGATACAACTTACCAAGAAAGGATCAAAACCATCCCATGATGTAATCAATGGGCGAGATACCACTTTCTATATGAGGTAAGCATTACAACCATCATATTTCCTATTTATCTTCCCAAAAATGACACTCAATAGTCATGTGGTAGAACACCTGCATCAAAATCATCTTGGGTAACACACCTCGAAGCACTCTCTCAACTCGTTGGCCAGACATGGAGCGGTAATCCTAGCAAGCCCAACCTGTGGGTATGACGCCAACTGGGGTATACTCTATATAGACCAATACAGAGGAACAAAATTTCTGACCCTATCGGTAACAGATAGGGACAATTAGCTATTGTCCATCCCTCGACTCCAGGAGCGCTCCATTTCAATTCCTTATCTTAGGAGCTCAGGCAGGGGGGAAGAGCTAACCTAGTATCCTCGATTAGTCCTTCTTTCTGTAGATAAAAAAATATCATTGTGCTCATATCTAGTATCGAATTAAACAACTCACAGAAGAGTTCAACATAATGTCAATAGAAAGAGTCTCTTATTCATGTAGGACATCAAATCAAATATTATATTAGAACAAATATATACATGAGAAAATGATACCTTATTCATCCTCCCTCTCACAAAGGAAATAACCACAACCCTAAGCTTGTCTCGTACCGCAACATTATCTTAATATATGAAGATATATTAGTCCCAAATATATATGGGATTCTTTGCCAATTGGATCCCACTCTTTATCATCACAATTTATCTCTCTCACATCCATAACTTATTCAAAATAACTCTCCAAATAGTTTCTTCAACCTACCTCATAGCTAGCCATGCTAGCAACATTAAACTCAACTTCAGTCATGCTTGAATGTTAGGGTCCAACCCTAACCCCTTTATTTATGTAATAAGCCCAAGGGACCTATTCAGAGTCATAGTTAGTTGGTTGAGTCAATAAATCCTATAAGCGGTTATCTGCATTAACAATAATTATAAGTGGTTGACTTGCATTATAGAAAAGGGATCGCAATTAGTTATAAATGGGCCATAGTTAATAAATAAAGTGGTTAAGCCATAATATGCAAGGTACCACTAGTAGTTAGGGTTATGGATATCATAAAGCTATAAACATTATTTCTAACCCCCTCCTCCCACATCTACCCAAGCAACTGGCCAATTGGGATAAACATGTGACGAGACGCCATTATTATATAACTTGACCTCCTAAGTCATGTTAAGGAAGTTGAATCGATGGAAACACACGATAAAAACATTCAATGTCAACATTAGGACCCTCAAGAACCAATCCAACCTTTCTGCCAAACATCCCCTGGGTCCCACTGAGCTTTTGGACCACTTGATCTCTGAACGTTCTCATGCTATGTGCATGCCAATGTCTAGGGATCTCTGGAAACTCTCACAGACCTACAAGCCAACGTCCAGGGACTCTTTTGCATAGTGTTGTGCCAACGGCCTAGGGGTTTAAGCCACTTTTTCAGGCCCAGAGCCTAGGTCACTACCCAAAATTGAATAACATCTTCATAACTGTAAAATAACAAGGAAATGAAAGTATAAATGCAATCACTTGAATGAGACCTTGACTGGACCCCTACTTGCCATGACAGGTATGTCATCAAACATATCACGAATATGTATTTTACAGGTGTAAATAATAGATCTAAGAATATGGGTCTCATACTTAGTTGAGAATTTCTACATAACATTGATGCCTAAACACATTAAGTGCCATTTCATCCATTAGGTCATAGATACATTGTCCATTCATTTACAAGTAAAAACATGACAAGATCTAAGCTACTATCATAAAACACATACATAACCAGCATAATAGAAGCATAAATACCAATGAAATCAGAGCCATATAAACCACATATAGTCCAATATAATTCTCATAAAAATACAATGAGAAATAACCTCAAATTGATGAAGAAAAATCCAAACCCAGGATAGGACTTCCACATTCTTCTCGAGCGTAGAATGGTCAAGCCAAATCTCTCTTCAGCCATTCACCCTTGTGCCATATTCCAAACATGAATGTGGGATCTCATAGAGCACATCAATAAAAAAACCATCTAGGGCTTCCAGAGGCCCCCCACCTCAACCCATCAAATAGTGATTCTATTGCACGGTCGGGCATCACAAAACCATCATTAGATCAGTCTCTATCTAATCCTTCCAGGGCTTTGGAGTGTTTTTCCAACCAAAGCTCCAAGACTAGTAACTCAACCCATAGATTTTATCGGGCTCTAAAGCATTTGTCCAACCAAGGCTCCAGGACTAGTAACTCAACACACCAAGGGATACAGAGTGTTTGTCCAAAAGGACATGTAGAAAAGAGGGAGGATCCCTAAGCAGTTGAAGGAACAACATGAGAGGTGATGGAGAGTCACAAAGGGATAATAGAAGTTGGGGAATAATGAATATGGTTTAAGCACAATAAATTCTTTAGATAGGGGGAAACGCGGGTGCAAAGTCCCTAAAACAATTACAAGAGCAGGACAAGACAAAGAGCATAATTGAAATGAAATTCGAAATTCAGAGTTGGGTACCTTTGTAAAACCAGAGAGCCCAAATTGGCATGGAATCTATCACACAACAACTTCCATATGAGATAAAATCCTTTATCTAGAGAAAGGAGGCATGGGAACACACAGAATGGTAGAGGGGCCCCAATTTCAATAGAGAGAACAATAAAGTTGTCATGAAGGTCCCCAAACCTATCCACAAGATGATCCAGATTTAAATATGAATGCAACAAATTACAAAGATAACCATAAACAAAGATATGCAATGGAAATAATACTTCATTTCATTAATGTAAAATACTGAAATATGCTTACAAATAGAATTGGAAAGGAACTAGCTAGGGCAATGGTAGTTTATCTCTGAGAAGAGATGTGGTGGCTACATGCCTCTGAACTATGTTACAATGAGGCTCAAAAGCCTATTTATTGTTGAGAAACAATGGAAAACCCTAACCATCCAAAACGCTAACCCTAGAAGATGAAAGGCCAAATTGTGGGCCCCGTTTGGGTAAATTGGTAGATCAACTTCCTGGGGTCGTAGCTTTGTCATACAATATCCGTTTGACGCGCACAATATCTCGTTAGAAAGATCTATCTGAGAACTACAACTTTGGGAAGAGAAACATCGGTGCATGGACAATGTTGCTCCCAGGTTTCCCAGAAAACGTTGTTTAGGGCTTCAAAACGGATCCGGAAGTTCAGGACCCGAAAAACTGCTAAAAATAGTAAACTGTGCTACAATTAAGGAAACTGAAAAGCTGAAAGAAACAATGGTGGGGGTCCAAGTGGACTGGGAGGGTGGCCACCATATCCACCTAGATCATTCCTCCCCTCTTAGGAAGCAATGGTCCCCACTGCATTGAGTTCCTCCGTGAGATGAGGGAACTTCTGCTGAACTTGGTCCCTGGTGAGCCACTTGCCCTAGTGAAGGAGTTGGCCTACTTTGACAACTCGATACAGTTGGATATTCTGCTCGCAAGTGTGCTTGATCTGTGTGTCCATGATCCGATCAGTTGTAGCTTATTCCATGCAATCTAGACTTAACTCTGTGGGTGTGAGCTATTCTGCAATGTCGGATGTGTCTAGTAATGGTGGAAAGTATGGTTGAAGGCGGTCCACATTGAACACTGGGTGTAGACCAAGGAATGGGGGAATGCTGAGCTCAAATGCACTATCTCCCACAACCTTGATAATGGTGTAAGGACAATATTGGATTTGTCTAAGTTTTCGATAAGCTCTGGTAAGGCATTCCTTTTGCAAATGCAACTAGACTTTGTCGCCCACTTGAAACTTGTGTGGCACCCGATGTTGATCATGTCATTGCTTGTACTTGGCATTTGATTTCTCCAGAATGTCATGGACCTGCTAGTGAATATGTTGGATGTGCCCAATGAAGTTGTTTGCTTTATCTGTTTCAGACTGAGCACAAGCCGAGTCTGTGTGAGTAGCTGCAAATGGCATGGCCACATCAATGGGACAGAGCATCTGGAATCCCAAGCCCACCTGAAAAGGGATGTGGCTAGTCGAGCTATGGAGAGCCCGGTTGTAGCTGTGTTGAACATAGGGGAGGCTCTCGTCCCATGTGCATGGATGCTTTGAGTTGTACATGTGCAGAATTTGTACGATCATCCTGTTGACAACCTCTGTCTAGCCATCAGTTTGAGGATGGAAGGTTGTGGACTTAGTGAGTTTGGTGTCCAACATCAACCAGAGACTGGACCAAAATGTACTGAGGAACCTGTTGTCTCGATCTGATATGATAGACTATGGGATCCCAAAGTGTACCCACACTCGTTCAAAGAAGAGTTTAGCAGTGGCTTCTGCTGTGATATTCTTCTTGCATGTTGCCATAATGGCCATCTTCGAGAACCTATCAACGACTACAAAAACACAGTCATTTCCCTGCTTAGTGTAAGGAAGGCCTGACATGTAATCCATGGAGATGGATTCTGAAGGTCGACTAGGGGTAAGCAGTGGGGTATAGAGGCCTTACTTCTTGATGGTCAGTTTGGCAATGGTGCAAGCAGGGCATGATCTGATGTACTTCTCGACATCCTGTTAAAGATTCAACCAATAGAAATACGTTTGCAGTATTGCCACTGTTTTCTCGACCCTGAAATGCCCAACGGCCTGACTGTAGTGTGCTTCCAAAATCATCTTGGCACGCTTACTCGAAGGAACATAAAGGTGACCTAGGTGGCATAACAGGTCATCCTGGAGGTAAATATCTAGAACATGCTGACCCTCCAAGAGTTTTTAGTATGTGTGGCTGAATTCTTGGTCACTTTTGTAGAGAAGTGGCCAATCATAAGTCTTGTTCCCACAAGAGTTGAGAAGGGTGGTTAACGCCATGATCAGTGGTCGACTAAGGCAATCTACAACATTATTGGTGTCTCCCTTCTTATACTTGATATTCAAAAGGAACTGTTGCAGGTATTTTCACCACTTCTGATGGCGATCATTCTGCAGTTTCCCTTGGATCTGTATGAAATTCAGGGGTCAATGGTATGTGTGGATGATTGTTTCCTTCTCCAAAATGTAATGCTTCCATTTTCGACAGACCTGCACAATGGAATACATCTCTTTTTCATAAGTGGGATACTTTTGGACTGTGTCTGAAAGTGTCTCACTGTGATATGCCACTAGGTGCCCGTGTTGAGTAAGGACTGCCCCAATAGCATAGTTAGAGGCATCTGTCTCGACCTCAAATGGTTGTTTCAAGTCTAGTAATGCGAGCACTGGTGCTTAGCAAAGGTGATATTTCAACTCTGTGGATGCCTTCTGTTGGGATTCAGACCAAAAGAATTTTTCTTTCGCTTCTCCCTTGGTGACTTGACTCAAGGGCCAAGCGATATGAGAAAATCCCAACACGAACCTACGGTAGAAGTTGGCAAGACCTAGAAAGTTGCGGAGCTCTGTCAGAGTGGTTGGAGATGGCCAATCCCGAATGACTTGGATCTTGGCTAGATCTGCATGCACCCCCTACTCATCAATAATGTATCCCAGATACTGAACCTGGGTCATGCCAAAAGTGCATTTCCCCAAATTGGAACATAACTTGTGTTGCCATAGTGTCTAGAGAACTTGTCGGATGTGTTGGAAGTGCTCTTCCCAACTCTATATGAAGATCAAGATGTCATCCAAGTATATCACTACAAATGAGTTGGTGAATGGCCGCAAGATGCCATCCATTAGCCTCAAGAAGGTTGCAGGAGAATTCATCAATCCGAAAGGCATAACTAACCATTCAAAAAGGCCCTCCTTGGCTTTGAAGCCAGTATTCCACACATCGGAGGGTTTGATTGGTACCTAGTGCTATCCTGACTTCAAATCGATATTGCTGAAATATTTTGCCCCCTTTAGTTAGTCCGAGAGGTCATCAATCCATGGGATCGGGTACCTATTACGAACAATGATCTTGTTTAGTGCTCGATAGTCAATACAGATTCTCCAAGTCCCATCCTTCTTCTGTACCAACACGATCGAGCTCCCACAGGGTGATGAACTTAGATGGATGTGACATTTCTACACCAGTTCCTGTATCTGCCTCTTGATTTCATTTTTCTCCAAAATGCAACACCGATAGATTAGTCCATTGGGCAGTGGCGCGCCTGGGGTCAGATAGATGGAGTGCTTGACCTAACAGTTCAGGGGAACCCCTGCGGGGAAGGTGAAGATGTCCTCGTACTCCTCGATGACCTTGTCCATCTGTATTTGTCGTGCGGAGGGACCCTATCTGGAGGTTGTGGTCACTGTTTTCTTCTTTCCTTGAGGGCATATCATCAAGAAAACAAATTTCCTTGTTTTGGAAATGAGCTTACTACTTTTTTTTGTAGTAACCAAAGAGATGGCGGTAGGCGGTGCTACCTCCGGTATCCTATACAACTTATTTCCCAAAATAACAATGATAGCACGGGGCCTTGATTCATACACAGCATGTCGCTTCCACAAGTATGGTTGTCTAATAATACATCACAAACTTCAAGGGGAGGAATGTGACACAATACCTCATCCATGAAGGGCTTGATGTTGTATGGAAGGCAACACTGCTGGCTCACGTGAAGATCTTGTCCTTGGTGAAGCCACCCAATGGTGCATGGCTGTGGATGTGTTGTGGTCGGTAATCCTAGCTGTTTCACAACCTCTGCCAAAATGAGGTTCTTTTGGCTCCCGCTATCGACAATGAACTATAGCGGGGAGTCCTTTACCCACATCTAAGAGTGGAAGAGACACTCCTCCTCCTTTGTATCTTCGGGTTCCTCCTTCTAGATCTTCTTAGTGGCAATGATGGCATTGGGCTTCGCATCGATAATTTGCTTCCTTTTGTCATTCCCTTGTCTGGTTCTGACTCAGAGTTGGAACATGCATTTGATTTCGAAACCTTTAGCTTGGCCACCAGTGATTGCTTGGCCCGACAGTCACTTGTGTTGTGAGTGGAGCTCTTATGGAACTCACACCACTTTCCTATGTCCTTTTTTAGCTTTGCAATGCTATTCTTTGCTTGCAACTCTGGTGGGTTGTCTTGGGCCATCCTTCCTTGGCTTTTTCCTTTGTTCTGCAATTTGGGGGTACCTTTCCCTTGCTTCGGTTTTGCAGATCCAAAGTCTCGCTTCTTCTGTTTAAACTTTTGCTTGACCTTGACTGCATATCGGTATGTCGTGCCAAGCGAGGAGATGTTCAGGAATTATATTTCTTCCTAGATGTACTTGTGCAGGTAGCTACGGTATTTGAGTATAAAATGTTGCTTTGAATCCTTGATACCCAACTTTGTGCGAAGGGTATGGAAAATATTGGTAAACTCGGGCATGTCTTCGTCCCTTCCCTGCCATAGCATGGTCCTATTAGCTCTGCTACATGTTGCTAATATTTGAGGGGCAGAAGTAAGCTCGGTCCTTGGTTTACTCAGAAAAGGCCTGCACCGAATATCCTCACCCTTCTCCATTTCCTCGTCCATTCCCCTCTTATCTCCTTTACATACGCTTTTAGTTTTAAAAATCATATAAAAACCTTTGCTCTTGAGCCCACACGCTAAGAC
Organism: Pinus taeda; assembly: GCA_000404065.3. Lineage (NCBI taxonomy): Eukaryota > Viridiplantae > Streptophyta > Pinopsida > Pinales > Pinaceae > Pinus > Pinus taeda. The sequence continues at coordinate 29,317 of APFE031562798.1, read as the reverse complement.
CTGAAGTAACATACAACCATGATCACGTGCCCTCATGCCTCCGTAACCCATCGTCACCCATCATCGTGGCCACCAATTGCCGCACTTTGATCTAACAGTCCTCCACCGCATTCAACGAAACCCACATGGTTAAATCCCTACTGTCCGATCATCCCCTCTATGATGGAACGGTAGTCACTTCCCCCGCGCTTTCAAACTGCCCAGATGTTAATGTGTGATAAAAAGTGGTTTCGTTTATTCCTCACCACCACACATCATGCGTTGACTTGTATCGCTCGCCCTTGTACCTTTACCGCTCATTATCTGAAGGAGGTGTGATAAATACCTCTTATTGCTCATCCTCCATCCCCACTCGTTAACTCCTGTGCATATCCTCCACTTGATGACCATTGGATCTGTCTTCCTAAGATCCAACGGCTCACGATTGTCTACTCTTACATCCTCCCGGTACTTCCTGCCAAGCTATATCCATCATCCATCTGCACAATCCAACAGCCAATATCGTTCCTCCATTCAATTCGTCCACTTGCTATGTAGTCCACATCCCTTAACTGCTCTGTGCACCCGAAGGACAAACATAACGAGTTCTTGGTACTGTTTGTAGTAGATCCTCAACCACCATAGTAGAAGGGGTTGTCTGGCTTGAACAAGTGTCATTCCTTCCATTCATCCATTTCCAACATTAATTTTAGTTTGTAATGTTCCCGAGCATCTCCGAGCTACAACCTAGGAGAGTTTCTTGGGGTGATAACATTAATTGGCGTCGTTGCTGGGGAGAGGAGGTTGAAGCTCAGCTTCCCTGGGAAACGACACAACTCCAGCTTTAATGATAGACAAATTTTGGACACATTTCTAGTTGTAATCATCTATCTGGCGACTCTACTAGAGGAAGACCAACCTTTGGTGACTCCACATTATAGTCCTGGCTCAGTTTGAGAGGCATACTCGGAGAAATCCTCAGAAATCACCAGCCAACCCAATGCCTGACCCTGAGAAGATCGTTAAGCAGAAGAAAACATCGCAAAAAGGAGCATCAGGATCAAGTAAGCCCAAGAAATCTTATGTATCTATGCAAGAGAAGGTTATAGTTGAGAATATACAGTTTGAAGATCTATAGCCTAGTATTTCAAGTGAAGAAATACCTTCAGAGATTCATAAAGCTCCTTGTTCATTCAGTTCCCCTTTGGATCTCAGTCCAAAGAAAGCATCCCATATAGTCCATCACATTCCGTTGTCTCTATCATCCATTGCATTGTTCCATACCACTCAATCTACCAATATCCTTTCACCTACCCCAGTCATGGCAGGCCAACAAGCTCCCACAAATATGGAAAGAATCATAGCTGCTAGATATGGACCCTTGGTCTTGCCTGTTCCTTTGAATGCCATGCCTGTAGAAGAATATCATAAATACATGCCTAAGTTTACTGGTACAGAGGGAGTAACAACTAAAGAGCACATTGAGTATTTTTATAGTTATGTTGATAACTTAGATATTAGTGAAGATGATGTATGGATGAGAGTTTTTGTCCAAAGCCTTGATGGAGAGGCTACAAAGTGGTTCAGGGAATTGACCCCTAGGTCTATAATAGACATTGAAGCTTTAGATGATGCATTTTTTAAGCATTGGGGGGATAAGAAAGACTTTCTATACTATCATACTGAGTTTGGTAACCTGAAGAGAGAAAATGGGGAATCGTTGCCTGATTTTAATAAGAGATTTAACTGTATGTATAGCAAGATACCAGCTGAAGTAAAACCTACCCCCACTTCTGCCAAACTTACTTATGCCAATGCTTTTGACTCTAATTTCTGCTTACTACTCAGAGAAAGAAGATGTGCTACTCTGGCTGATATGCAAGATGCAGCTCTAGAAGTAGAATCTAATATTATGGCTGCAAAAAAGATCAAAAGTCATGCTAATAGAAGGAGGTAGAGAGGTGAGGCTTCTTCTTCCTCTGCTTCATCTTCAGAACCAAAGTTAGACAAAATGACTAGAATGATAGATTCATTAGTTGTTGAGATATCTAAGCTGAAGGTTGAGTAGAACTCTAGGAAGGCAAGGCTTCCAAACACATTTTCTCCAAGAAATCCAAATCCATTCAGAAGAGAAAATGAACAATAGCAAATTATTCAGAGGGGTAAAGAAGCAAGTGAAGAACAAAGGGTTAAAACTCCTTTCCAAAACGTAGTCATGGAGGAGGAGCAGTTTGAAGAGGAGGATGAGATTCATTGCATGGAAGATAAAGGCAGTGCTACCTTTTTGACATTAGCTACCTATGAGGAATCATTGTTGCAGGACCAAACCAGTCAAAGGTGGGACAAAGAGGTTGTTCTGCAAACTGATGAGCAACAAAGATACAATCTGAGATCAAAAGCAAACAATGTCAAGGAGAATCCTGCCCAGAAAGATGCTATCCCAAAAGAGTCACAGAATATCAGACAAAAAGAATCAGCAGCTGATCCAGTCATCCTCAAAGCACCAGCTCAAGAGGTAAGAGTTTCTGACAAGTTACCTTCCTCTTTCAGTTTTGAGTCAGAAGTCCAGAAGTTAAAAATATTTGTGCCTCTGATGGAACTGGTAAAGAGTGAAGTTTTTAGAAAGCCTATCCTGGATGCTCTTAAGCTCAGAGCCACACAAACCTCCACTGACTCTGTCAATTTGCAAGATGATAAGCCTGTAGTTGTGCTTAGCCCAATGACTGAACCTGCTGATGAAAATTCTCCATCATTTTATGTCTCCTTGACCATTCATGATAAAACCCTTCATAATTTCCTGCAAGACACAGGGGCTAGCCACAATCTGATGCCTAAAGCTGTCATGGAAGAGTTCAGCCTTGACATCACCAGACCATATCATGATTTATTCTCATTTGATTCAAGAAAGGTGAAATGTCTGGGGCTGATAAAATATTTAGCCATTACCCTAACTCAGTTGCCCATGAAGAGCATGATGATGGATATTGTGGTAGCAGATGTCCCTCCCAAGTTTGGCATGCTATTGTCTAGAGGGTGGATTAAGAGACTAGGTGGGACATTGCAGAATGATCTATCTTATGCCACTGTCCTAGTTTTTGGAGGGGAAAGCAAGAGATTGTACAGAGAAGCACGGTTGGCATACATCATCAGTGATGAGAAAAATCCTTTTAATCATCCCATTTATGTTGTGGACACTGATTTTGGAGCATGTATTCTCCAAATTGAAGAATCCCAGAAGTCCTCATTGCAGCTCAAGAAACAAATAGTTCAGACCAAGGCAGAGCAAAGAATTCAAGTTTAGGAGATGTTCTTTGATGGAGCATGTTCCAGGGAGACTGCAGGAGTAGGGGTGGTGCTAATATCTCCAAAACAAGAAAGCACACATCTGTCTTTTAAGATGGCTTTTCAAGCCACTAACAATATAGCAAAGTATGAGGCTCTGATATTGGGCCTTAACGCAGCAAAAGACCGAGGAATCAGAAGCATAAAGGTGTTTGGATATGCTGATCTTATCATTCAGCAAGTAAATAGAACATTTCAAGCAAAGCACCCAAGGCTGAAATCATAAAGAGATGAGGTATCGAGACTTAAAGATTCTTTTGATGATTTTTGTATCTCATACATCCCTAGAGCTCAAAATTAGCTTGTTGATTCCCTTGTTGTGTCTGCTAGCATGTTTATCCCTCCCATGCCTCCCAGACTAGTGTATGAAGTCTAGATGAAATATAGACCATCCTTTCCTGATAATGTCCAGGATTGGAAATTTTTTGAAGATGATAATGAAGTGAATAGATTCCTACAAGTCATTGATGAATTTTCTGAAATGCAAATTGACCAAGAGAATGAATCCTTGGAAGAAAGCCCCCAATCCCATCTTACAAACAAAATTGGCAAAGATTGCATTTTCCAACTTCCCAGCAATCATATACCTAAGGGTTTAATTCCTCTAGAAAGATTGTTTGACCAGAATGATGTGCCTTATAAGGTTTCCCAAAAAGAAGATCAATCTGCAGTCTATAGGCATAATATAGGGAGTCCAGGTCAGCCAAGACACGTAAACCTGTCCACTCACCTGTCTGCTACCCAAAGTTCTGAGTACTGCAATTTAATGAAGCAATTTGCTGATGTCTTTGCCTGGGAATATAATGACCTGAAAACATATGGCAAAAAGATCATCCAACACAAAATCCCTTTAGAGAAAGACACCATACCTTTCAAGCAGAAGTTGAGACCAATAAATTCTTTGCTCCTTCCTCTGATTGAAAAAGAAAATAAAAGATTATTGGCTGCTAAAATCATAGTTCCTCTCAGATATTCAAAATGGGTAGCCAATTTGGTAGTGGTGAGGAAGAAAAGTGGAGAAATCAGGCTCTGTGTTGATTTCAAAAACTTAAACAAATTCTCTAAGAAAGACAATCACCCTCTACCCAAGATGGAGCATTTTCTACAAAGGGTCTCAGGAGCCAAAGTGATGTCTTTCTTGGATGGATTTTCAGGGTTTAATCAGGTTGCTATACATCTAGATGATCAAGAGAAGACTGCATTCACCACTCCTTGGGGCACTTTTATGTATTCCAAGATGCCTTTTGGCCTAATGAATGCTGGAGCCACCTTTCCGAGAGCTATGGATATAGCATTTGTGGGAGAGAAGGATAAGTTTGTCCTTATCTACCTTGATCATATAGCAGTGTACTCTAGTAGCCATCAAGACCATTTGCAACATTTGAAGAAAGTGTTCCTGAAGTGCAGAAGGTTTGGGATTACAGTCAATCCTAAAAAGTCACAGTTTTCTTTAGAAGAAGGGAAGTTGTTGGGACATTTTGTTTCTACTACAGAGGTTTGGATTGACCTAGAAAGAGTAAGAGCAATACATACCTTGTCTGTCCCGAGATCAAAGAAGGACATCCAGTCCTTTCTGGGCAAGATTATTTTGTAAGGAGGTTTATCCCAAATTTTGCAGAACTGGTGAAGCATATTACCTCCATGTTGAAAAAGGGGTCAGAGATCAAATGGATTGATGTAGCAAGAAGATCCTTTGAGTCCATTAAGAAATCTATTATGGAAGCTCCTATTTTAATCAGCCCAGATTACAGCAAGGAGTTCCATATATTTTCTTTTGCCTCTGATGACATCCTTGCAGCAATTTTATTGCAAGCAGATGAAGAAGGCTCAGAGCATCCAGTGGCATTCTTCAGCAAAATTTTGAGAGATGCTGACCTGAGGTATGATATCATTGAAAAACATGCATATGCTCTTATCAAGTCTTTGAAATCTTTTAGAGTTTATATTCTGCATTCCAAGATAATTGCATATGTACCCTCTACTTCAATAAAAGATGTCTTAACACAACCTGATGCTGATGGAAGAAGGGCTAAATGGATTGCAAAGTTAATTGAATTTAATATAGAACTGAAGCCCACCAAGCTTGTCAAAGGTCAAGGCCTTGCCAGACTATTAGCTGAAGAAAATTGTAGAACATTGGACATGAATCTCATAAGCACAATTTCAGAGAATGATCGGACAAAAGAAGAAATAGCTAAACCTGGAAAAAATCAGTCATTGGCAGAAAATCTAGCTTCTTGTGATTGGTACTCTGCAATAGTTGAATTCTTGCTCAAGCTAGAAATCCCTCCAGGCTTAAGCACAAGCCAAGCCAGAACTGTTAAGCTCAGAGCAGCTAAGTATTGCATTCATGAAAATCTATTCTAATGGAGGGACCCATCTGGAATGCTTTTGAGGTGTCTGGATGAAGAACAATCAATGGAGGTTATGCAACAATTTCATTCCAGCATGTGTGGAGGACACCATTATTGGAAAACTACAGCCCACAAGATTCTCAAAGATGGGTACTATTGGCCCACCTTATTTTCTAATGTCTTTTCATTTGTTAAATCTTGTGACAGGTGCCAAAGATTTGAAGGGAAACATCAATTGAAGTCCCTGCCCCTAAAACCAATACATGCAAATGGCCCTTCTCAGCAGTGGGGCTTGGATTTCATTGGAGAGATCAATCCACATTCCAGTGGCCAACACAGATGGATCTTAGTAGACGTTGAATACTTCACTAAGTGGATTGAGGCAATCCCTACCAGGAAGGTTGATCATAATGTGGTCATGAAGTTTTTGACAAATCATATCTTCACCATATTTGGTTGTCCACATAAATTAGTCACAGACAATGCAGCAACCTTCATGGAAAAATAATTTGTGGACATGTGTGACTCAATGGGCATTAAGCTGGTTCATTCCACCTCATACTATCCTCAAGGCAATGGTTTAGCAAAATCTTCAAACTAAAGCCTAATAAGGATAATTAAAAAGCTACTGGAAGACAACAAAAAGAATTGGGACTCTAAGCTCAAATATGCACTGTGGGATGATACAGTGACCACTAAGAAATCCACAAGGAATTCTCCATTCAAGCTGGTATATGACACTGAGGCTATATTCCCAATTCAGTTAACTCTCCCTGTGGCAAAGTTCTTACAAGAAGGACAGAATGTGGAAGAAGACATGGCAAAAAGGATCACTGATTTAGCAGAGGTACACCAAATCAGAGAACAACTGGTTGAAAAGTTTGCAGCACATCAGAAGAAGATCAAGGAATCTTTTGACAGAAGGACAAAAACATATAATTTTCAAGTTGGAGATTTGGTCCTTAAGTGGGATGCACTGAAAAAAAAGAGAGGCAACCATGGGAAGTTTGATGCTTTCTGGATAGGGCCTTTTATCATTTCTCAGATTCAAGGAAACAATACCTTCATACTGCAAATTATGGGAGGGGAGACAGTTTTTGATGGCCCAGTTAATGGGTGGTTTTTAAAAATTTATGTTGTTTAAGGTATTTGGGCCTTAAGATTGTAAATATGTTATTTTATCAGTTTCAGTGTAAGCTCAATTAGACTCCATGCCCAATGGAGCACTAGGAAATTTTGCTAATTTGTTTTCATAGGAAAGGCATTGATTTGCAGTTCTTGAGAGCTCACAGGGAGGATCTCATCCACAGAAGGAGCCAGTGTTAGCTCTGCTACATGTTGCTGATATTTGAGGAGCATAAGTAAGCTCGGTCCTTGGTTTACTTAGAAAAGGCCTGCACCGGATATCCTCACCCTTCTCCATTTCCTCATCCATTCCCCTCTTATCTCCTTTACATATGCTTTTCGGTTTAAAAATCATATAAAAAACTTTGTTCTTGAGCCCGCGCGCTAAGACCTAAAGCCCCATACAACCATGATCACGTTCCCTCGTGCCTCTGTAACCCATCGTCACCCGTCATCGTGGCCGCCGATCACCGCACTTTGATTTAACGGTCCTCCGCCGCATTCAACGAAACTCGCATGGTTAAATTCCTACCAGCCGATCATCCCCTCTGCGATCGAACGGCAATCGCTTCCCCTATGCCTTCAAATCGCCCAGACGTTAATGTGCGATGAAAAGTGGTTTCATTTATTCCCCACCGCAACGCGTCATTCTTTGACTCGTATCACTCGCCCTTGTACCCTTACCACTCATTGTTCGAAGGCAGTGTAATAAATATCACTTACCGCTTGTCCTCCGTCCCCACTCATTAACTCATGTGCATATCCTTCGCCCGATGACCATTAGATCTATCCGCCCGAGATCCAATGGCTCACGATTATCTGCTCCCGTGTCCTCCTGATACTTCCCGTCGAGCTATATCCATCGTTCATCTGTGCAATCCAACGGCCAATATCGTTCCTCCATTCAATTCATCCACCTGCTATGTAGTCCATGTCCCTTAACTTCTCTGTGCACCTGAAGGACAAAGATAACCAGTTCTCGGTACTGTTTGTAGTAGATCCTCATCCACCACATTCAAGAGATAGTATGGTCGAGGAGGAAAGGACAAGCCTCGAGCAGATAAATGTATTTAGTAGTTATGGAAATTCATCCATATGACACTCCACTTGCTCGAGAAGTACAACAGAGCACCCGAGAAGATCAAATTCATTCACTGAAGCAGGCAGATTGCACCAGAGACTCCATCAAGCAGTTAAAGCGGTTGGTGGTCAATTATGACCCCTCCACGCCTAGAATAGCAGAACATCTTTGTAATTAAACTATATATATACCAAAAAAAATAGATGTAATGGGGTTGATAGTTGTTTTTTTGATGTAAGGTTCAACTTTTGGAGATTGTAACTACTATGATACTTGCAGTGTCGCGTCTTCAGTTTAAGCTAATACAAGATTCTTTCACTGTTAATTGCTCACTTTCCATTTCTATTCTGTTCTAGGCTGTGCATGTTATGTAGTTTTCATGAACTCTTGATGTTTAGCATTAGAGGAGATGTCATCCTACCTCTATCTTAAAATCTTGTATGTGTGAGTGAATGTGTTATTCAGGTTTTTGTTTACTTAATGCCAGAGAGCTGTAATCCTATTTGTGCATTAGGAAATAAATTTGTAGACCTCTTTACTAGTTGCATCTGGCCATCACATGGTCTTGTGCATCTGTTGGTGTGGTCAGTATTCTTCATATTCACGTAATCCTTAAACTGTGAGTAATTGGTAGTTTAAAGCCTTTGTTGAGGGAAATGTTCCCCTAGGGCTTTTGGGTGGAAACCCTAGCAGACTAAAAGTTGTCTATAAAGAGAAACACACATTCACACAACCATTATGCTATTATAAGCAAATTATATAGTAAGATGGGCGTACCTTAGGTCCTACGTTTGAGAAGGTCCTTTAGGGTCCAAACCCTTCTTCAAGTCACTTTCGCCCCTTTGTCCTGCAAAACAACCAATTCCAAAGAACACAGCAGTATATGGACAAACACTTATAAAGAAATCATCTTCATGTTATAAAGGAAGGTAGTTAGTTATGAACTTTAAACAACCATTCACATATGAATTCCAACATGAATATCATAAACATAAAGAAGACTTATATCAGGAACCAAGAAGTGTTTCTTTATTATAGGCAAATAAAATGTAAAAAATGAATATTTTCACGTGAGTAACCTTTTGCAGGCTCCAAGCAAAGCTTCCTTCCGGATCCATCCAGCGTCAAGCCTTTAGCATATCTCCTTCCATGACTCACTCCATGATGCCATAAAGAGTGGATGAACATCAACACACAAGGAAACAAGGGTTTCCTATACAAATGGGGGAAGTGCAGAAGGCACAAGGGTCTTCAGACCTGGTCAGGGGAAAAATCTCAGTATAATAAACTTTCTCTCTCTTCTCTCCTCTCTTAAGCCTTCCCTTTGAGGTCTTTTTATACCTCTCCCAAAGTAGTTTTTTAGTTGGGAGTTGGTTGGGAATAGTTGGGCCACGGGCACTAACAGGTGATCAGCAGGTAAAACCCGCGATCTCCACCCGAAATTAAGGAGTTTTATATTTTTTTAAGTGTTTTAATACATATACGTGGGTTGGGTATATCCCTACCTGCGTATACACGTGTTTAACTCAGGGCAATGTCACGTATAAGGGATAAAACAATATTTTTTAAATTTTGGACCAGATCTGGAAGGAGTGGTTGCCCTAGGCCATGAGTATAGCATCACAAACCATAATAGTGATATTTGGAGCTATAACAGCCTTGTAGTCTGGGGGTGTTCACGCATGTCTAGAGTTAAGCATAGTAGAAGTGGTTATCTGGCTTGAACAAGCATCATTCCTTCCATTCATCCATTTCCAACATTAATTTGAGTTTGTAATGTTCCTGAGCATCTCCGAGCTACAACCTAGGAGAGTTTCTTGGGGTGATAACAGGTCCACTTTATGTATTGATCCTCATAGCTTCCGAGAGGGTAGTATTGCTCCTTGATGGCATCCTGAAATGAATTTCAAGTGGGTGTGACTAAAAATAGTGAGCCTGTACTTTCATCCTTCTGCTCGTAGTAGGTTTCCCACCAGTCCTTGACATGGGGGACTACTTTGAGAAGAGCGAAAATAATCTTTTCCCGACTGGAAAAATCATGAACAGAAAAATAACTCTCTAGTAGATTTAACCATTTATCGACGACATATGCATCTATCTGACCCTTGAATATTGGAATTTCAAAATTAACTTGTACCTTAAATGGTGTGGTGTTTCCAGAGTAGCTGTTGGAAGCCGATGTGTTGCCCCTGGGTAGCCGCTGAAGGATCTGGGCAAAGTTGTCCATCATCGCATTCCTTTGTCACTCGAGGGCTTCTTCGAGCAAGATTTTGATAGGATCTCATACCCCCTCGTCTTTCCTTTCATCTGCCATGGGAGGTCGTCAGGATTTGTGAGGCTAGCCTTGCAAAGGTTCACCCAGTTCAAGCCCTAACTCCTTATATCCTGACCTTGTTGGGGACATGCAAAGAAAAACAGAGAAAAAGCAGACCCCTCTGATACCACTGGTCTAGATTTAAACAGGAACACAACAAATTACAGAGATAACTATAAACACAGAGATGCAGCGGAAATAATACTTCATTTCATTAAAATGTAAAATACTGAAATATGCTTACAAACAGAGTTGGAAAGAACCCATCTAGGGCGATGGTAGCTTATCTCTGAGAAGAGATGTGGCAGCTACATGCCTCTGAACTATGTTACAATGAGGCTTGAAGGCCTATTTATTGTTGAGAAATAATGGAAAACCCTAACCATCCAAAAACCTAACCCTAGAAGATGAAACGCCAAACTGTGGGCCCCATTTGGGAAAATTGGTACATCAACGTCCCGAGGTCGTAACTTTGGCATACGATCTCCGTTTGACGCGCACAATATCTCATTAGAAATATTTGTCCGAGAACTAAAACTTTGGAAAGAGCAACATTAGTCCATGGACCCATGTTGCTCCAAGTTTTCCCAAAAAGCGTCATTTAGGGCCTCAAAACAGCTCCGGAAGTTCAGGACCTGAAAAACTGCTAAAGATAGTAAACTATGCTACAACTAAGGAAATTGAAAAGCTAAAAGAAACAATGGTGGGGGTCCAAGTGGACTTGGTGGGTGGCCACCAGTATCCACCTAGATCACAAGATCCACTTGAGATACCACCTGCAAGCTTATGAAGAATAGCTCTCGAATCCCCTTTGATTAATATAAAATTTTGTTGTCGAAACCATGTGGGAGAAGCTCCATAGGTCTATATCTTAAATTACAAGACCACACTTGTTGCGTAACACAGAACACGAATCCCTTGTTAATGGAAAATTTCTCTGCACCTTTAGAGAATCTTTGGCATCCAAAAAAGCACACCGGACTCTCATACAAACACCAAAGGTCAAATTCCTTCATATTGATCACCCTGCCTTGCTCCATGGGTGTAATCTCAAGGCCAGAAAATTCACACTCATAGAAATCATATCAACCTTGAATACAATGAACTTGCACCCCCTAGAGCTTTCATATATCCTGGTACGATGGATGAAAAATAAATGGGTTGTCATCTTGTAGTTGAGATTGCTACATGCAAAGATTAAAGGGACGTGTGGCATGCATGCCCACTGGCATCGAAATCAGCCATGGCAATAGACCCACACCACATAACCACTGATTTATAATTCACAATGTTGAGGGAAGGGAAGGAATTATAAAATAAATTCTTAAAGTCCACCAAAAAATGGATTTCTCAGTGCACATACCGATGTACTCTTTTGTTGAAGTAAAGAAAAGAGATATGGATAGGGCTCTTCACGGAATAGTTTTCCATCTAGACTTATTGTTGATGATTATATTTCTAGTTTCTAAGAGACAAGCCTTATTTGCCAGCTCATCAGATTCCTTATTTCAAGTTCCTAAAATGTGACAGAAGGCCTTGTTAGGGAAGGAGTCCAATATAAAGAGAATTATGTGCAACAGAAGACTTAGATGGTTGTTCTTAGCGAGAGAGCCATTTTGTAAATATTTAATGGTAATAAGAATATCTCCTCTGATCGCTATGCTGGAAATTTCCACATCCTTGGGAAATTGAAGACCGAGCAAGATCTCATACATTTCAGCCAAATTATTCATATTTTTTCCAAGCCCTGATGAATATGATAGAATTTTTCCTCCTCCTGCCACCCCATAAATATAATAGATCTTTTACTTGGATATATTTTTTATATTTCTAGGTCACAAGTATGGGAAAACCTTGAGCATCTTTTATCCATGTGGATATTCGTGGCCACCCACCAATTCCACTTGGAACCCCACCATTATTTCTTTCAGTTTTTCAGTTTCCTGAATTGTAGCACGGTTTACTATTTTTAGCAATTTTTCGGGTCTTGAACTTTCGGAGCCGTTTTGAGGCCCTAAACGACGCTTTTTGGGAAAACTGGGGAGCAACATGGTTCTATGTACCAATGTTTCTCACTCAAAAGTTGTAGTCCTCGAATAGATGTTTCTAACGACATATTTTGGTGTCAAATGGAGATCGTATGCCAAAGTTACGACCCCGGGAAGTTGATGTACCAATTTACCCAAACGGGTCCCATAGTTTGGCGCTTCATCTCCTAGGGTTAGGTTTTTGGTTGTTTAGTGTTTTCCATTGTTTCTCAACAATAAATAGGCCTTCAAGCCTCATTATAAGATAGTTCAGAGGTATGTAGACACCACACCTCTTCTCAGAGATAAGCTACCATCACCCTAGCTAGTTTATTTCCATTACTGTTTGTAAGCATATTTCAGTATTTTACATTAATGAAATGAAGTATTACTTCTACTGCATCTTTGTATTTTTGGTGATATCTATAATTTGTTGTAGCAATATTGACTTGAAGTCATGATATCACCAGGTACCAATCGAACCCTCCGATGTGTGGAAGACTACCTTCAAAGCCAAGGAGGGCCTTTTCGAGTGGTTAGTTATGCCTTTCGGGTTGACGAATTCTCCTGCAACCTTCATGAGGCTGATGGATGACATCTTGCGGCCATTCACCAACTCATTTGTAGTGGTATACTCGGATGACATTTTGATCTTAAGATAGAGTTGGGAGGAGCACCTCCACCACATTCGACAGGTTCTCCAAACACTGCGACAACACAAGCTATGTGCCAATTTGGAGAAATGCACTTTTTGCATGACCCAAGTTCAACATTTGGGATACATTATTGATGAATGAGGGGTGCATGTAGATCCAACCAAGATCCAAGTCATTCAGGATTTGCGAGCTCCAACCACTCTAATAGAGGTCCGCAACTTTCTCGGTCTTGCAAATTTCTACCACAGGTTCATGTTGGGATTCTCTCATATCAATTGGCCCTTGAGTCAAGTCACCAAGGGAGAAGTGAAGACAAAATTCTTTTGGTCTGAATCTCAATAGAAGGCATTCATAGAGTTGAAACATCGCCTCTACTCTGCACCAGTGCTCACATTACCGGACTTGCAACAACCATTTAAGGTTGAGACAAATTCCTATAACTATGCTATTTGCCAGTCCTTTATCAACACGGGGATCTAGTGGCATATCACAGTGAGACACTTTCAGACACAGTCCGGAAGTATCTCACTTATAACAAAGAGATGTATTCCATTGTGCAGGGCTGCCAACAATCGAAGCATTACATTTTGGGAAGGAAACGGTCATCCACACAGACCATCAGCCCCTGCAGTTCATATAGACACAAGGGAAGTTGCAAAATGATCACCATCAAAAGTGGTCCACATACCTGCAACAGTTCTATTTGAATATAAAGTATAAGAAGGGCAGCACCAATAATGTTACAGATTACCTCAGTCGACCACCAATCATGGCATTAACCACCATGCTCAACTCTTGTGGGTAGGAGACTTTTGATTGGCCAATTATCTACAAAAACAACCTAGAATTTGGCCACACATACCATACGCTCTTGGAGGGTCAAAATGTTCCATATTTTCACCTCCAAGATGCCCTGTTATGCCACCTGGGTCACCTTTGTGTTCATTTAATCGAGCGTGCAAAGATGATTGAGGAAGTGCATTACAATCGGGCTATTGGGCATTTCAGGGTCAAGAAAATAGTGATAGTACTACATAAGTATTTCTATTAGCCAAATATTCAAAGGATGTCGAGAAGTACATCAGATCCTGCACTGCCTGTGTGATTGCCAAACGACCATCAAGAAGCAAGGCCTCTATACTTTGCTACCTACCCCTAGTCGACCTTGGGAATCCATCTCCATGGATTACATGTCGGGCCTTCCTTCTACTAAGCGTGGAAACGACTATGTTTTTGTTGTCGTCGACAGATTCTCGAAGATGGAGATTATGGCGGCCTACAATAAGAATATCATAGCAGAAGCCATTGCTAAACTCTTCTTTGAATGAGTGTGGGTACACTTTGGGATCCCACAGTCTATCATCTCAGATCGAGACAACAGGTTCCTCAGTACATTTTGGTCCAATATTTTGTCGATGTTGGACACCAAACTCACTAAGTCCACATCTTTCCATCCCCAAATTGATGGCCAGACAGAGGTCGTCAACAGGATGATCGTACACATTCTGTGCATGTACAACTCGAAGCATCAATGCACATGGGATGACAGCCTCCCCTATGTTCAGCATAGCTATAACCAGGCTCTCCATAGCTCGACTAGACAACCCTTTTCAGGTGGGCTTAGGATTCTAGCCATTATGTCCCATTAATGTGGCCATGCCATTTGCAACTACTCAGGCAGATTTGGCTCATGCCCATTTCGAAACCAATAAGGCAAATAGCCTCATTGAACACATCCAACATATCTACCAGCATGTCCACGACATTCTGGAGAAATCAAATTCCAAGTACAAGCAGTGACATGATCAACATCGAGTGCCGCACAAGTTTTAGTTGGGCAACAAAGTCTGCTTGCATTTGCAAAAGGAACGTCTTATAAGAGCCTATCGGAAACTCAAACCATTCTAATATGGTCCTTACGCCATTACCAAGGTTGTGGGAGACAGTGCATTTGAAATCATCATTCCCCCATTCCTTGGCCTGCACCTAGTGTTCAATGTGGATTGCCTTCGACCATACTTTCCACCATTACTAGACACATCCAACATTGCAGAACAACTCACACCAATAGAGCTAAATCCAGATTGCATGGAACAAGTTGCAACTGATTAGATCAGGGACACACAAATCAAGCACACTCACCAGCAGAAGATCCAACTGTATCGAGTTGTCAAAGCAGGCCAACTCCTTCACTAGGGCAAGTTGCTCACCACGGACCAAGTTCAGCAGAAGTTTCCTCATCTCATGGAGGAACTCAATGCAATGGGGAACACTGCTTCCTGAGGGGGCAGGAATGATCCAGGTGGATAATGGTGTCCACCCGCCAATTCCACTTGGACCCGCACCATTGTTTCTTTTAGTTTTTCAGTTTCCTTAATTGTATCACAAATTACTATTTTTAGCAGTTTTTCGGGTCCTCAACTTCCGGAGCCATATTTAGGCCCAAAACGACGTTTTTTGGGAAAACTAGGAGCAACATGGTTACATGGATAGATGTTGCTCACTCAATAGTTGTATTTCTCTTATAGATATTTCTAAGGAGTTATTGTGCACATCAAATGGAGATTGTATGCCAAAGTTACGACCCCGGGAAGTTGATGTACCAATTTACCCAAACGTGGCCCATAGTTTGGCACTTCATCTGCTAGGGTTAGGTTTTTGGATGTTTAGGGTTTTCCATTGTTTCTCAACATTAAATTGGCCTTCGATCCTCATTGTAAGACAGTTTAGAGGCATGTAGCCACCACACCTCTTCTCAGAGATAAGCTATCATGATCGTAGCTAGTTTATTTCCATTACTATTTGTAAGCATATTTCAGTATTTTGCATTAATGAAATGAAGTATTATTTCTGCTACATCTTTGTATTTATGGTTGTATTTGTAATTTGTTGCGTTCCTATTTAAATCCAGATCAATTTTCCTCCATTTCAAGGATTGTTTTAAAATGTGAACCTTCTTTACAGTACAAGGTCATCTAACAATAAGACTCAAAGTCATTGTGATAAGAAACTCATTATGAGCTCCACATGTTAGTTGCAGGAATTGAACTTTAGTGGGGAGGATAAAAATCAAACCTTCCAAACCCCAACATACATATATATTTACTTATTTTTAACTTAAAAAATTTCAAAAAACTATTTTTATTCTTTAATTTAAAAATAAACTAATGTTTTTTAATTTATTGATACCAGTGACCAAAAGAGAATTAAATTAAGGAAAAGGAGAAATCATTTGTATGTGGACTAATTTCCCAAAATGAAGACCATACCAAGATAAATTAAATAAAAAAACATTGGTTGTACCATTGAACTCCAATGAAATGAGTGTGTCTTCAAGTAGTTATGGAATATATGTTCGTGTGTGTGTCTATGCATTTTAATTATAATTAATAGATAAAATGATTGTATGAAAATGTATAAGTGTGCTTTGTTTGTTTGTTTGTTTTAAGCTAGAAAAATGATATGGATGACAAGATACTCTTCAAAATTGTTTCCTAACTCCAACCATAATCATTAGTGGTTCAAGTAAGGATGATATTAAAATGTCAAATCTTGTCTAAATAATTGAGAAATATAGAGATATGTCATCTTATAAAATATTGATAATTTGGCATAGAATAGAAAGTGTCTGGGTGTTCTATTAAGATGCTTTGTGGTGAAAAGACCACTCTTTCTAAACTCGTGGGAAAAAATCCAACCATGCAAGCCTCACTAAGGGTTGGTATGGCTCCAGGTTGAGTGTGATCCCTGAGCGATTTTGATGGGAATTGGCTTAAATTCTCTTGGATAGAGGTTACTCAACCCATAGATTATCCAAAATATTCCTAACAATCATCGATCTTTATTCTTTTTTTGCCCACGAAAAGTTTTTTTTATTCAAATCCTTTGTCCATGTAATGTTGTGAGTTGGAAAAAGAGAATAGATTCCCTCTGACATATCCAATGAAAATGAAAGAGAGAAATTAAATTGGTAAACAAAGACTTTGAGAATTGATGGGTACAAAGGGGATGTACGAAAACTCTAACACCCTGTCAACCACGTGAGTTGTCCATATTTCCATTGGATAACTCTGTACGAGCAAATTGGTACTTAGGTTTTAAGTTTCAATCAAGTTATTTAACAATTTGAATAAAATAATAATTTTAAAAACGATGCAATTAAAGTTTCAAGAAAGTTATTTAACAATTTCCCAGCGCCTTCTTTTCATCTCCGTATTCCACGTCTCCACTGACTCAAACTTCCAATTCTATAGACGCATTTTATTTTAGACGTGATAGAAGACTACCCATAAAGATTCTTCCAAAGTTTTTATCTCTCGTTCGTGCAAGACCACCACCCACCCTATTATCGTAACACACATGATAAAATGAAAAATTTGCAACTCTCAGGTGATTCAATATAGGTAAGAAAAGGGAGTTCTAAGTCTACCTATACAGCAGCGTTCACATACGAAAATCACACTAAAAAAGGAGAAATATTTTCCAAATATTTTAGAGATCTTCAAGTCACTAATTTTTCCAAAAGTAAGAGTGCACATCAATAAAAGCCATAAATATTAGTTTTCTGTTGGAATAAACGAGACTACGACATTTAAGCAATGATGGTGAATATCCATTTTTTTTTGGAGAAGTAAGAAAAAAATACCGCATTTCAATAAAATCATTAATACCCTACTGGCGTAAAATTAGTCACCAATGCGCTGAAAATTAACGCAATCGCACAAAATTAATCAAAAGCATTATCAACGCAATCACATAAAATTAATAAAAAAAATCTCATAAATCTGTGGAGATCTTCCCATTGGATAATTTCTAAAAAAGAAGATCCCATTCCGATAAATTAAATCTTCTCGTTTGTTAAAATAATTTCATTTCTTTTTTTCTTGAATAAATGAAACATCATTTAAACAAGGATGTTGAATACCAATCTTCATGTCAAATTAAAAAAAAAATTACAAATTTTGATCAAAGTAATCACAAAGTATTGGTTTCACAAGAGCGCACTAGCATAAAATTAATGAAAAGGCAATCTCTCCACCTGTGACTAAACGAGAGTATCTTTTAAACATTGAAGTCAATATGACCTAAATAAATTTAAAAGATCTAATACTCCGTAAAATAAATAGAAAAGGTCGTAATTCTAGTTAAAAAACTCATTGCCACTGACCACAATTTTTAAATTTAAAATACGATACTTAAAGTAAAAATAATTTAAATTAATTTCAAAGTGTATTTTAGTAAATTTCTATGTTTTTTTTTATATTTTGTGAGAGCAACATTAATTGTACAAATAACTTGTTTCATTTTCATTAAGATAGCATATGAATATATACAAGGAGAGGGAGACTATTGGGTTTCATATCGCAATGTCTCTTCCTCTTCCAACTTCTCTTATTTTTCTATTTACAATAAGATTCCTAATCCTAAATATTAGATATTCAACATTCCCTCCCTTAATCTGAAGTGGTATTGGTGAGTCCAAATATCATTCAAAATATTTCAAAATTTTCCATTCCAATTGCTTTGGTGAAGATGTCTACACTCTGCTCAAACGGGAACAATGTCGTAGGTGGATTTTTATGGCCTCAACGTGATGTCGAATCAGATGGTATTTTGTATTGATATGCTTTTTCGATCATGGAACTTTAGGTTCTTGGCCAATTTTATTGTAAAAGTGTTGTCAATCAAAAGAGGAGTTGAATGTATTTGTTTCTCCTTCAAATATTCTAGAATTTTCCTGGGCTACACAATTTCCTTCGTAGCTTCAGCTGTTGCCACATATTTTGCTTCATTTGTGGAATCCATTGGAACTGATTGTTTTTGTCACCTTCAAAAGATAGCTCTTGATCCAAGACTCATAACATAACATGAACTAAATAATTCAATTTCTTTATCTCCTTCCAAATCTGAATCAGAGTATCCAATCAAGCTAAAGTCATCCACCTATGTATACTTGAGTTTGTTATCACTCGGAATTTTCTCTAGAAGTTATAAGAAGAAAGAAAATGACCAAGGTAACCACAAACCAACTTTTAGGCTTAGGCTCTAGCCAACCTAAGTCCAGAGAGGGCTCTCTCTATATGATTTAGCATTTTTATGTTGGGATATTAGGCTAGTTCTGAAAGGTTCAGGGGGTTTTTTATTTCTATTGAAGATTGGGTGGTGGGGATCTTTAAACAGATGGATAGAAGGATGTCTCTAGACCATTAGGCATATGGAGTCAAAAGAAGGGTAGCAGGACTGGATCAACTCACTAAAGGGAATGTCCAAAGGGAAAGATAGCAGAGTAGAGTGCAGGTATTTAGGCCAGAGGGGTGGAAATGGTTTTAACCAGGGTGAGAGAGCAATTAAGAATTCTCAGACTGGGATTGAAACGAAGAACAGGGGGGAAAACGGAAACAAAGGTCAATTAAGACTCCTTTGCTATATATTAAAAGAAACAACCTAAACTAGGGAGCAATTAAGAATTCCTTAACTTAGATTATTTGTAGAAAACATAGATTTTCCTAATTGTTATAGAAGAGTGTAATTAAACAAATTCTAATATAATACTTCCAGTTATGGCATCCAAATTTAGATCAATAGTATGGAAACTTTAAGAGATAACAAAAATGAGAGAAAATACTTGTCTACACTTCGCTCTGCACATCAATCCTTTGAAATATCTTGTCTTTATTCATCAATCCAGCTTGCTGGCTCAGTGAATGCTCCAATAGCTTTTATAGTCTTTCAATCAAGCAGTCTATAGAAATGTCTAAGAATCCACCCTACATACTTCAATTTGTGAAGTATTTATACTAAGGTGTTATTACAAATATCTCAAACTAACTTGAGATTTAATCTAGGAAATATAAAATATCTTCTCGCAGGAAGATAAAGGCAACTAATGAACTATTTCATGCTATCCCTTTTATTGTGGTACTGTTGGCTTTTATGGTTTTCTTTTAGCTCTTTATGCTCTTGCTGTTTGAATCATTTACGCTGGAGGTTGTATTTACTTATGTCTTTCATCTGATACTCTCTGTCATTGATACTCTTTCACTCTGATGACCTGTCTTTATCCTTTCTGTGTTTCATCCTTACACTGTTACACTTCACCTTTGTCTCTGTATTTCAACAATAAATTCTTATGTTTTTTATGTGTATCAGTAATCGGAAGTGGATTTTGATCAAGTTTCCATGTGTTTTATTCATCTACTTCTCTGGTGTAGTTACTCTGTTCTGAACTGTCACTGCTCTGTTCCTTGTCTTCTTCTTGGCTTTGTGTATGATCGTCTTCATTTTTTTTCTCTTTGTGTATAAGTCTTCCTCATTTGAATTGGTCTTTTAACTGGTTTCTGGTCCAAGTCATGGAGTAAACAGGTTCTTTGACTAGTATCGAAATTGTTTATCCAAGCTCTGATCATAGTCTGATAACTTGAAAAATTCAATAATATTTTAAGAAAAAAATTGTCTACATGAAGGGCACTTGATGGCTCTATTTGCAATGGGATGCCTGGAAAAGGTCTCAGGGCAACATTTTGGACAAAATTGGAGGGGAAATCACATTGCAAAGGCACAGGGTGGCATTGGAGGGTTTCATACGTATACACTGTAAAATGGGCGAAAGGTGAGAAAACCTAGGTTCTTGGGTTTTAAATCTTTAACGAGCAGACTTTTGAAAAAAGGTGTGAAATTCATATTAACAGAGGATGGGTAGTTTATCGGATCGGCGGGGAGGTGGTATTGAGGAGTCATCGCACCACTTTTAGGCGTGGGTAGTTTTAGAGAGGGGTCACCAAATCTGTGTTAGGGCATCACACGTAGCCATCATGGATCGGGGGGAAACTACCTTATCGGGTGGGTAAAGGCAATCTATCGGGCTCGGCCGATATGGCTTTGGGCCGTTGGATCTGCAGGATTGCGATTGGATGGTAGTCGGGTGGGAGAGCTATGCAGGGGGAAATAAACAGGGATTGAAGAGGGGCCCAGGGTTTAATCATGACAGTTTGGGGATTAGTTCAGGCTTAAACCCTGGGTTAAGTGATCGGGTTGGTCTTAATGAAGGATTAGGGAGTCGGGTGAGGTTTTACTTGCGGGATTAACTTATTTTTATCGGGGTAAGGTAAACCAAGTAGATTTATAGCAAGATATGGGTAGTTTATATTAGTTTTTATTAAAACTAAGGGGTTGGGGTATTTTATATAGGGTTTTAATTATTTACGGGAAAAGGGTTATAATGGGTTTATATAATAAAGTTAGTTAATTAATATGAAAGTGATGGCGGAGTGGGTTTTCCAAAGTAAAAAGGGGTAAAGTGTATATGATTGTGCATTTTGATTTATACTTAGGAAAGAAGGCTTTTTTTGTGCGTTTTTTGTGTGAAAGAGAATTGCATGGGGGGGAAATGTGTTTATGAAGGGGATTCTAGCACTTGAGTCCATAAGTCATTAAGCTGAGGGTCCGGTCCCTCCAAAAGTCAGAAAAATGCTCTGAGCCTCTTTGACTTGTAGGGTTAAAAGTACCTAGAACATATTTGTAGATAGGAAATTAGTAAGTAAAGGGGAAAAGTGAATGAGCGGAAGTTAATCACATGAACTTGTAAATCTTTTCCTTTGCCTTCATAGTTGACCATACATGTTGAAAGATGTGTATAAACATGATGCATGTTCGTTGATCTAAGTAACTTTGTAGTTCAGTAACCTTTCTTCTACTTACCTTTTTCTTATCTCTAACATATTTTCTTCATTTCTTAGGGTGCATTTAGGCTAGCAAACCCTTATTCATCTATTTTTCTTTCATAAAGGAAACTCTCTAATTCTAACCCTATATCATCGAAGGGCTCATATTAGGCTTATGAGCTTCTTTTATTTTCTCTACCTAACTATGATCTGCCAAGATTAAACTGTTTGGTCAAATTTTAATTCTCTAATCTATAAACATAAAATTCAAATCATGGAATAACCAAGATTAAACAGTTTGATTACCATGGATTGTGGCATGAATAACAAGTTGCACACAATCATTATTATGCATAAAAGTAAATAGTAGTGGCATTTAGACTTGCAAACTTTCATGGTCTTTTTGTTTTTGGGGTTCATATTCTTTCATTTTTTTGACCTTCTCTTATTCTTTTTGTCTTTTGATTTATCTTTTAGGACATACCCACTTTACATTTTTTATTTTTTATAATATGGAAAACATTTGCAGAAATCAAAGGTATGTACAATATTACAAGGCTTAACCTTAGACATTCAAAATTATGACTCCTATTGGTATAGGAACCTAACAGTGGCTCCACTTGGGGATGAAATTTCCTTGTGAAATGTCAAGAACTTTTAGAGATCAGTAGCCTTTGAATTGTTGTTGATGTTTCCTTGCAAAATGTCCTTCTATGAATCTACATTATTGATACTTATGATAGTGGATATTTTCAAGCTGAGGGCCTTCCCTTCGGGCTTCAACTTCAAAGATCATTATCCAATCCAAACTAGACTTTTGAAAATAGAATATATACAAATGAAAATTAGTAATTAGGTTCAATGTAGTGTTTCAGCATTCGACCATTCATTGGCCCACCTTTTTCATATGTACCATCAACTTCTCTTAAAGAGAAAGCATTACTTCCTCTATAAGCATAAATGATATAGGGATCTTTCCATAGGATATCAAATTTTCCATGTTTTCCTTTATCTTCCCTTCTTGAGTCTCACTTTAACACTTTGTCACCAATGTAGAAATCTTCAGCCTTGATTCTCTTATCAAAAATCTTCTTTATCTTTTCTTGCACAACTTGAGACTTGACATAAACCTCTTCTCTTGTTTGTTGTAGATGTATAGTTTGGTTGATTCTTCTTTGGATACTATTTGGTTCAACCTGTATTTCTTGAAGTATCTTTATTACTGACACTCCCAAAGAGGATGGAAAGACCACTTCCATTCCATAAACTAGTTGATGGGGAGAAGTACCAATTGATTTCTTTGTAGTCAATATGTCTACCCATAAGGCATTGACTAGATTTTTATTCCATGTTTTCTTATTGTCCTGTAGTAACTTCTTGATGATATTTACTAGGCTTTCGTTTGAGGATTTAGCCAGTCCATTAACTTGAGGGTAATATGTCATGGAATGGACAAGGGTGATATGGTATTTATTACATAAATCTATCATTCTTTTGGATTTAAAGGTTACTGCATTATCAGTAATGAGCTTAGTTGGACATCGAAATCTTGATAGTATATTGGTTTCAAGGAAAGTTATGATAACAGTATCTGTGGCTTGCCTTGAAGGTCTGGCTTCTATCCATTTTGTAAAGTAGCCAGTGGCAGTAAGGATCTATTTGTGTTGGGTAGAAGAGGGTGGGTGAATTTCACCAATGAATTCTAGACTGTTGGCATTATGATGCATGTTTTGTACTTGATGGCAACCCACTCATCTCAAATGATAAATTATAGTGCAGCAAAGTTCACGCACTTTCATGCAGAGAAAATTTCCTTTCATGCAGAGAAAATTTCACGCACTTTCATGTAGAGAAAAGTTCCTTTCATACAGAGAAAAGTTCACGCACTTTCATGCAGAGAAAAGTTCATGCACTTTCATGAAGAGAAAAGTTTCTTTCATGCAGAGAAAAGTTCACGCACTTTCATGCAGAGAAAAGTTCACACACTTTCATGCAGAGAAAAGCACACGCACATGGGAAATCTTATGGTTGGTTCATGGTATTAGTCTGACAGTTTTTGATCCTATGGTTTTGATCTGTGGTATTGCATCCAAAAGAGTTGAACCCAATTATTGGGTCCGTGGTATTGTTTTGTGATGGTTTTGGACCATGGTATTGAGTAAGGCCTAAGACTATAAAGGGAGAAGAAGATCATTAGGCAAAGGTATGGAAAAATACTTGAATATCTGATGTAGTATGAGATTTAGTATGCAGGATATGGGTTATGATGCATTGCCTGATCTGAGCTAAGAAGGGATCTCACCGGTTGATGGAGAACAAGATCTAAGGATAGATCGGGATCAAATGGTTTGAAATGAATCATGTTTATATGGTTTGATCATGGATAGACTAGATCTGAATTATTGATGCATGTTTTATTGTACGCATGTTATGATCTGGGTATGACTGATGTCTGAAACAGCCCCAAAGTCATGATTGAATATGTATAGATCTGTAGATGGGTTGGCTTTGGCGAAAGCATGTATATACATGGGTTTGATTCATCGTAGTAGCGTATACATAATGAAGTATGATGTTTGAAGTTGCAGTTGGGTTTGATTGTTATTGCAGAGTTTTGTAGTCTGCTCTGTGTTCTGGTGACTGTGTTGTTGACAGGGTTTCAGTGTTTCAGTGATTCAAAAATTGATGATGCTAGTATTGATTGTTTTGTGCTTCAATGATATTGATGAGTCCAGTATGAAAATTGGATGAAACGTGGCCTTCAGATTATGATGTTGTGTTCCATGAGTATCTAGTATGAAAATTTATGAAACGTGGTACTTGGAGGAATAAAGAGAAGGTTGTTGCCTTCTGTAGGTTGGCACCTATGTACTAGTACATCAGCTAGTACAAGAGCTAAAGGGGTGGTAGCTCCCTTCTAGTAGCAGCTAGAGAACGAGTAAAGGTTGGAGCATTTCAGTAGGCCAGGACCTACGTACTAGTAAGTAGATCGGCTAGTACAAGAGCTAAGGGGGTTGTAGCTCCCTTCGAGGAGAGTCTAGAGAACGAGAGAAGGTTGTAGCCTTTTGCAGGTAGAAGCCCGCGTACTGGTATAAGACTGCACCAGTACAGAACTATTGTAAAAGAAGTTTCTTATTAAAAGAAGATAGAGATGACTTGCAGCAGGTGGTTTTCACCCACATTGGGTTTCCACCTTATATCATGGTGTTTATGTGTGCTTCTTGTGTGTGATGATCTGTTCTATTTTACTACTCCAGTTTACTGCTCATGTGGTTAATAATGTTTTGATGCACTCATTAAATATCAACTAACTGAATCATATGTTTATTGGATATACATTTGTTGCAACACATATGTATCTTAATATGGAAATGAAAAAGTTTTATTGATCTGATAATACTGATTCACCCCCCCTCTCAATATTATTTCCAACAACTTGTATCTCTTTTGGCTATTAACTGTGTTTAAAAATCATTTGTTTATTTTTTTGTAACTTGATCCATTTCCCAAAATACATACAAGTTTCACTTTCAATTTGTATATCACCTTTAAGTTTCCATTACAGAGCAATTCTAAATTAAGACATCAGCAAAATATGGCTTCCTTTCTATCCAAGACTACACGAAATTCATTAAATTTTTCAAAGGAGAAAGTATTGAGGATAGATCCAAATTGGCTTAGTTTTACATGCACAATATGATCCTCACCGACATGAATTTCTGGGACCCCAAATCAAGATTGGGAGACATGAAAATTATGGAATTAGCCTCCTAGTTGACCCATGAGGAGACAAGGGATGAAAATGTGAAAATGGTGATGAAAAATGGATAAAAAGATCCCTTATATATCATAATATAACTATTGAGCCCTAAGGCTATCATCAACAACCAAAATCTCATCTCCTATGATCCTGAATTGGCCCTTAGGTATATAGAAGCCCAAGAGAAACCCACCCTACATTTTGAGGGCACTTTGAGAATGATGGGGATAGAAATTTTGTAGGCTTGCCAAAGAAGATGGCATGCTCTACCTCATAGTTTACAACTAAGACAATATCACTCCCCAAAAATACTAAGGAATGCCTTGGAGAGAACCCCACTATACAAAAGAATCATGCAAAGGTTGAAGATCATATGGATAGGACTCAAACTCAGTCATCCTGCAAGAAGGAATAAACCAAGCAAAGGAACAAAATGAATGGATAGACATAGAGGAAAATGGAGGCTTCCATCCATGGGAGGGCACATCATCTGAGGGACCTTGGGATGTCATAGATGTCACCAGGGTCATGAATGAGCTTCATACTAGTGACTGAGTTATTTAGAGGTCGATAAACACCTTCAACAGGGGGGTGATGATGGGTCCCATCAATAGGTATGTTTTGAAGTTCATTATGCTATCCTCCAACCCTTAAAGCTATCCTTTTCTCACATTAATTCACATTTTTATCCATAATATGCTTAGTATGAATAATGAAGGGTATTTGTCATATTGTATGGCCTAATGTGGTCAATTTGCAGGAAAAGAAACATTTTTGGAGGCATTTACTATGAAAAGGCTTGATGGAGACAACCAAGAGAGAATATACGTGGCTTTTCCACCTCATTAGCTTTCTAAATTGGATTGAGAACATAGAATCCTCACTCATAGCTCAAATTCACTAGAAACCGAGGGACTCCAAGTACGTCTGAAGATCAAGGGGGATCAAATCCACAAATCTCAAGATCTTGGAGCGAATCACTCCTCTTTTCAAGAGAATCGCGATCAACTACATTTTTGTAAAAATAAACCAACCAAGAGGCTCATTAGGATTTGAATTTTTGTTGCAGCTAGGAGTAGCTACTTCAAGATTAGTGCTTGACATTTTCATTCTTATTTTTCATGATGTATGTGACTATCATTTTCTGTTAATGAGAATTTTACTATTGGTCTACATATGAGTTACTCTTGGAGGGCTAAAACTCTTAGGTTTTGACCCAACCCATAGGCTTTAGTCCCTCTCTTATATTTATTTCTTGTTCTTGTTTCAAAGTATTGAAATCATTTCCTTATTTTAGTAGATGTTATATCATAAAACTTGTAATTGTTGTCTTTCCTATCACCTCTCTTGTGGGAAGAGTGATTGAAAAGATCCAAAATAACAACTAAAAATATTTGTTTATGATTTCTTGGAAAGTATTAGGTATTAGATTGAAATTAATATGCATGTCTAATCTTTGCAACTTAAGAGTTCGTGGCATTGGTTTGGAAATTGGAGTTGTGTTTTAGTTTAGAGTAGACTTCAATAAAATTCAACACATCCTTTCCATGATTATTTACATTGCTACAATAATCATCATTTAACGCATGTAGTTAGCGAGTTGTAGGAACTGGGATGGTTTTGAGGGGTGGGAACACCTTTCCACATCCACATGGACCTTTTCATATTCCTCTTAGGAACCTCAACTTGCTTCCAAAATTTGTCTCTGAATTCGCTATGTTAAGGTAGATTAAGGACATCGTTGGCATCAACTCTGGTGCAAGATAGACTTACGAGGGGTACTAGGCTTGGGTAAGGGGTTCCCAGACCCTTCATTTGCCTCCTTTTACCTTAATCTACCTTAATTATCCTTCAAGACACCATTTTTGTCCTAAAAATTCTCTCGTACCCTCCTCTTGTAGAAAAACAGGGCCTCATGTGGCAATATAAGACCTCCTATAGCACCTCTTATAGGAGACCTATAACACTGTTTTCTTCAACCAGTTTTGCTCCATAATTTGACTCTAGCATAGTTAAGTTTAATAACAGCCCCCAAATGGTGATTTGATGATTAGGGAAGACTATAGGACAACTTCAACCTCATAATTTAATCACTACAAGCATCAAATAGCAAAACATACTTGGAATTATTATTTTTCTTCATAGTTATGTTAAAGATTGGATTCCTCATTTTCAAGAAAGTGTGAGTAGATAAATGATGCTTGCAAGTAGGTTATTGGTTTAAATTAAGTGTGCAAGTAAATTAGCATGATTTACTTTTGCACATAGACTAGCCTTTTTCCTTTCATGCAATTTCAATCAACATTTACATTTGATGAATGACATTTTCACCTTTGTAGTTAAAATCATGTTTTTTTTATGCTTTCATAAGAAGTTTTCACTATAATTAGTTGGAGGAGTTGTCTCATAACACCTTAATATAATTTCATGAATGAGGGTGACATGAGTAGAACCTAAATTGCTGTGCATATAGCACTATCACCTCTAAGTTTGTACGAACCCCAGGTTGATAATTTACGTTGAGAAGCCCTTGGGAGTTGCAACATCCTTGGTGCAATACAAAGGTTCATCAATTATCATACTCAAACTTATGAATCTTCATTCTTGAACCTAAGTTTCTTGATTATTGATCTTTCTCACTTGATATTTTGACTGTGACAAGTGAACCATAACTACTTTGACCAAAGGTTTGACTTGAGAGATGTGTTGAACTTGTGAACTTCTACTTATGGCTAATAGCTAAATCACCATCTCTACAACATTTTTCAACTGTGGGTATGCTCAAGATAATTTAAGACACATGGGATCAAATTGAAAATTCAAATCAACAATAGAATGTTATAGGAGCTATAGAGTATGCAAAATGCAGTAGCTTATGTCTAATCAAACTAAGTTAATAAAGAAAAATGTATACATTTGAGATGATAATGGAAATTTACATGATGGTATGAGAAGAAGTGGTAAAAATGGGTGAAAATGAGAGATAAAACAATAAAAAAACGTAATATTGGAGGCTCAACACTTGGTTATTTACTTCCCTATTTTTTTTCTTGAGATTTCTTGGTCACCTTAATTTCTTCCTTATCTCTTCCCTTGCATATTTCATCCATTCTCAATAATTTTGTGGTTGTATTGGAATAATTTACATCCCATTCATATATGATGTCTGCCATATTCAAGGTTTCTTTCAACAATTCTCCTTTTACTTTGTACTCATTTTAGATGGCCAATAGTGAAGAACTTGTTTTCTGAAGAGAGATCATTTCTTTATATAATTGTTTCATGCTTTACTCTATGATTATGATCTCATGTAATGTAGATACCTTGAAATCATCCTCATTAGAAATCGGGTAGACAAATATTGGACCTTTGTGTGAATCATTTCATTCTCTCGTTTTATTGTGGTTAGATCATTTTCCAATTCCTTCACCTTGTTTACTAGATATTCAATATTCTTCTCTGCTACAATATAGAATAGGATTGGTTGTAGTATCCAATGCTATATCTCTTTCAATAGTTACTCATATTATTGTGGCAAACTCTTCAAAAGAGTACTTCCATCTATCTTGAAGAACTTTTCTTATACCATGTTCAAATATGAAACTTGAGAGATATGGCACTCAATGATTCTCTTCATGTAATATGCCCATATCTTTAAGTGGTAGACATCCTCTAGTGATTGGAATAGGAAGCTCAACATTCATGGGTGGTAATATGGATTTTTCTTCTCTTATGAGCCTACTCTTTTTCTCTAGAGTCTCTCTAGGACTGCTTGTCCACTCTCTATTTTGCAAGTATCTCCTCTTCAAGCTTCTTTGTTACTTATTCCTATTTTATTTTATCTTATTCTTGCCTTACCTTGATTTCTTCTTGAATTTTAGTTTCTTATTCTTGTTTTCTATTTTCCTTTTCCCGCATCTTCTTTTCATCATCATGCTTATTCATTTCATTGATCTAGATCTTAGGAGGGGCCAAGATTTAGGAGACCTAAAAACTAGACACTACACTAGGAGAGGAAA
>APFE031562797.1:0-16117 GCA_000404065.3 Pinus taeda | reverse complement strand
TTTTTTGAGTGTTCATAAACCTCTTTATATTTTAATTTTATATTGTGTTTATATATAATAATAATTAGATTTATTTCTAAATAGGACAGGCATTAGATTAAAAATTTTAAATGTTGACGTTTACATTTACATTTACATTTTTATGTGAGATCTACCCATCCTGGGTTGTAGAGCAACTTTCAGCACAATAAATAATAATATGTAAAAAGTAAATAATAATAATAAGTAATACGTAGTAACTAAATAATAATAGTAATAAGTGGATAAATAGTAACAAGTATAAATAATACAAATTTAAATTTAAAAAGTTTACATAAATACATTATTTTTTACCCAAAACTTTATACATTACCCATAAATGTTCTTAATCTTTATTGAAATCGAGGCGTTATAGGTATTTGGGAGTGTGAGTGGAATTTTAGAAAAATATCCAAAAAAAAAAAGACACAAGTTTATTAAAATGCATAATGTACGTAAGTCCAAATGTTTGAGAGTTTGGGATAAAAATAAAATGACCAATCTATGTAAGTTCAAATGTGTAGAAGTTCGAGATAAATATAAAATGACCAACCTACATAGGTCTAAACGTCTAGGAGTTCGGGATAAAAATAAAATGCACTCGAAGAATACCCAGATTCTCAATAAGAACTCATAATGTGAAAGGCCTTTAAAAATAATAAAAACTAGTTTCTTTGAAAAGCATGGTCTAGGGAGATTCGGAAGTTTGAGAGATTCTAAATAAGAACTGATATTAGGGAAGGCTGTTAAAAATAATAAAAACTAGTTTCTTTGAAAAACACGATTTGGGGAGATTTGGAAGTTCTATAGGCTAGGGCGCATAGTCTATGGAACATGTTTAATCCTATGGATATCTCGCTCTAGATGGCTAAAACATTTTTGATATTGGAAATTTATTTGCAAAATCACTATATAAAAGATTTGTCAAATGAAAAATAATATTCAGAAATAAATTATACCGAAGAGATTCTTAGATCCATATATATCCGAGATCTGAGGTGTAAACAAACTTGTAATTTGTAAAAATGCCCAAACTTCAGATCATGTAAGGAGAAAAAATGAAATTTATTAAAGAAATGCATATAAAGTGGATTGAAACATAATGATGTTTTAGAAAAATGTGTGGAATCTAGACTTACTCACAAAATATTAAACCCTGGCTTATGCTTTGTAGGTCCAAGCTAGAATTGTAGTTTCTCCACCTTCCTCATTCTCCACATTAATGTTAAACGTACTCCTTATTGCCTAGGGATTGGATGTATACACACAGAGAGATGAACAAACCTCATCCTCGCTGAAACATCTTGTGCTCAAATAGCTCCCCACCTACTACATATTCCATGAGTATAACTAGATGGGTGGGAGTCAACAATACCTTCTTGAAGTGAACTATGTTGGGATGCCATAGAGATTTGTGATTAATAAACTCTCACCTCACATTTTTATCAACCATTCTCCATTGCTATGCATCCTATTTCCCACACTCGACACCAACCCCCTCCCAATAAGATCAGGCAGTAGCTGTCCCCAACTAGTAGAAAAGAGTCTGCTTCCCTACAGTCTGTTGGGAGGAGTGGGAGCCATTATGGTGACACAACTTAATAAAACTAGCCTCACCAAGGAGATCCGGATCAATGCTACCATCCCAGAAACAGTGCTGAGTTTTAAAAAAATAACAATTATCACGGAAGGATCTACTATCTATAACTGTTAGGGTTTACCACTAAAGCACCCCAAACCCTAAATTTACCGTATCTACATTTTAATCATTTTTTTTCCTTCCTGGTCGATTAAATTATTGTCCACGCAATGATACCATGGCGGAAAAACCTTCTCAATAAGAACAAAAAATTCGATGAGAAAATAAGAGTAGAGGAAGAACTCAAAAATAAAGCAAGAAAATTGAATTGCTAAAAAGAAAAAACAAAGAGTGAAAAATACCTTGGAATCTCATTAATTTAGATCCGAGTAAGCGTGAGAAGATGGTTGGCAGAATTATGTAAATTAGAGACGCTTGTTGATCTAACATGCATGTGTTGCAATAAAACCAATTCGAAGCCTTTGTTTGTTTCATATGAGCCCCTGTTCATTGCTTTCCATAATTGAAATGCCAATTTTTACATGTAGCATCCGACTTGTTATAACAATTTAGTGAAATATTTATTTATACTCCTCTCACTTGCAAAAGAATTTTATATGAGCCGATTTTGGGCCTAAATAGTTTATAATAGATTAGTGGATTATAATATATTATTTTCATAGCATTTCACGGACAAAAAATTATTTTCTTACACTTTTCACATTAAATTTTATTTTACCGAGTTTCCTAAAATTAGATATTAAAATTGATTTTCAAATAAAACAAAATGGCTGTATTTTTTAATATTAAAAGTTAGTTTTAATTTGCTCCATGGTGTGGATTAGTTGATGATGGAATGAGTTGTTAAGGCATTTTTTATAATGCTATTCATTTAAACTTAGATTAGCTTAGTGTACATGTGTGAGGTAATATGGGTATACTTGGAGGTGATTGTGTTAAAATTAATTTTCAAATAAAATAAAACGGCTATATTTTTTAATATTGAAAGTTAGTTTTAATTTTCTCTATGGTGTGGATTAGTTGATGATGGAATGGGTTGTTAAGACATTTTTAATAATGTTATTGGTTTAAACTTAGATTAGTGTATCATGTGTGAGGTGATGTGGGTATACTTAGAGGTGATTGTGGTAGTGGATAGAATCGATCACTGTCATGTAAGTACAAGCTCGCTATAGTTGTCTATTTTGCCATATTCAAAAAATAACAATAATAATAATAATCTTATTTTTTTAAATTTTATTGAATTAATTATTTATCAAAATTAGATGTTATTAAAATCTCATGATTTTAATGGAGGTAGTTTAGGTGATGGAAATAAGGTAAACTAATATTCTTGTAAACATTTTCTAAATTGTGTCATCACTCAAACACTCTCATATAGCCTCGCATAGAATGCCTAAAAGACAACTCTCAATTAGCCCACCCAATGTCACATTGGTGGCTTTCTCTCACTCTTTAAACTACTGAAGGGTATCCTTGTCTAAGGGGGGAATCCATAAAGATGAAGCTAAGATAGGTCATTGAGTAATGAAGGAAAGTTCCTTAACAAAGACTAGTGATTTGACACTACTCACTTTCAAAGTAAAAAGTTAGGACAAGTGTGTGAATAGTCAAACAAAGCATGAATTATGAACAAATTTTGAATGATTTTAATAAGAAAACTATGCTTATTCATGCAATGAAATTATACTTGAAAAATGAAAAATAAAACTTGCTCAACCAACCATATATCATGAGATGCTAGTGAAGCATATATACAATGACGCAATAAAAATAGAAAATGAATCATAAATTGTGTCCATACAAGTAAGGCATTAGATCATTCATTCATCATAGTCATTAGTATTGGAGATTGAGAGATTGTTATCATCGTCAAGAGACCATTCCGTCATTAAGAGATCATACACCAATATTAACTATGTTTTGGACATTAAAGAGTTATGTATTTGCAATGATAAATAAAGGAAATATTCAAACTTTTCGTTCTTACTAAGGACAATGAAGACAACAAAGTTGAATGTGGACCACTTACACATTTGTAACATTCAAATGTCATCCATTTATCATCAATTTATCACCATTTATAGTTGGGTAGTTTGTAAATGTAGAATTGTGACCCAAATGATGTATTTGTAACATTCCAAAGTGTGTAATTACAGAGAATGAACATTGAGAAATACCATTAGAGTGTGAACACATTAACCACTAGGTATTTAGAATAAATTTCCATTAAGACTATAGATGAATGTAAGTTTTAAAGAACCCTTGAACAATAAGAAATTCCATATCATGCCAACATCAAATATTTAAGAATTGTGTGCATTGTCTAAATTGTGTGTAGAGTGCACAAATAGTGGCACTATTGGGCTTCGATCACTATCTTGTTAATGTGTGTTAGGATGTGAAATTTCAAATGAGAAATTGATCATACATCTATAAAAATGCAAGAAAGTAAACTGTCAAGATAATCTTAAAAATAGTGAATTGTTATCCTTATGAACCAAGTCATTTCATGTTCTCGTGCACTGATTTGTGTAAGGGCATGGTTAAAATGTCAAATGTGTTAAAAAATGTAAGAAATAAATGTATCAAGAACAAAATTTGACCATGATGGAAATTTGTAAACCCTTTTCACAATTAAATAAGAGCTTAAATATCAAGGTGTTTCATGCATTCATGTACTCATGTGAAGCTTAAGAGTGTTTACTATGTCATAGATATGTTACCTATATATGTCAAATCCAACATGAACACGTATAAATATGATAATGTGTCCTCACAAGTAAAGCGTTAATCATTTTTAATTTATGCTAATCATTTTTAATTTTGTCACTTATTCTCTAGTCATATATTTTAGTCCTAGACTAAATTAGTCATTTGAGTTAGTCACTTTTAGTTGAGTCACTTAATTATAGTCATATATTTAATCCGTAAACTAAATTAGTCATTTAAGTTAGTCACTTTTAGTTCGGTCACTCAAAATTTCTCAAATCTAGTAGCAATTTACTTGAAATAATTGTGGTGACTAAATTTTTTAGTCACGTAGTCACTAGTCTCTCATTTTGTACTAGTGATGGCTGACCATAGTTGACCATGATTGATATTATAAACCCAAGGGAATATTAAACCCTAGGGATCAATACTAAAGACCCAAAGTACTATAAACGTACGGGAATAAAATTAAACCCTAGGAATATGAACCATAAGATCAATAAACACTAGGGATTGATATTATATACCCAAGGGATAAAAATTATAAACCCAAGGTATATAAACCATGAGATAAATATTATAAACACTAAAATAAACATAATTGAACATGGTTAATTTCCATATTGAGTCCATCCTTGTCACAATGTGATGTTGGATCATGGTTGACCATGATTGACCATGATTGATTTTTATATCGAGACAATATTTGTCACAATGTGACATAGGACCATGGTTGACCATGTTTCATTTCCGTATTGAGGCAATATTTGTCACAAAGTGACATTCGAGCATGGTTGACCATTGTTCACCATGATTAATATTATAAACCAAAAGGAATAATAAACCCAAGGGATTATTAACCCAAGGTAATAATATTAAACCTAAGGAACAAATACTATAAACCCAAGGTATATAAACCCTAAGATAAATATTACAAATACTAAAATAAGCATGCTTGAACATGGTTGATTTTCATATTGAGATATTCCTTATCACAATGTGACATTGGACCATGATTGATTTACATATCGAGACATTCTTTATCACAATGCGACGTTGGACCATGGTTTACCTTGGCTGACCATGGTTTCTTTTCATATCAATACAATCTTTGTCACAATGTGATTTTCGACCATGGTTGACCATGATTGTCCATTATTTTCACAATTTTTGTCATAATGTGACATTCAACCATGGCTGGCTATGATTGACCATGAATAACCATGATTGATATTATAAACCCAAGGGAATAATAAACCCAGGGGATTAATAAACCCAAGGGATTAATACTAAAACCCAAAGGGATTATGAACCAAAGGGAAATATTAAACCCAAGGGACAAATTTTAAAAACCCAAGGCATATAAACCCTAAGATAGATATTATAAACACATGGTTTACCATGATTGATTTTCATATTAAGACAATTCTTATCACAATGTGACGTTAGACCATGGTTGATTTACATATTGAGACAATATTTGTCACAATGCGATGTTAGATGATGGTTGACCATGATTGACCATGGTTGACTTCCATATTAACCATGAATGACCATAGTTGACCATAATTGATTTTCATATTGAGACAATCTTTGTCAGAATGCGACATTTGAGCATGGTTGACCATGAACATCGATGGTTGACGATGCTTGAACATGGTTGATTTTCATTGAGACAATCTTTGTTAGGATGTGACATTGGACCATGGTTGACTATGGTTGACCATGAATATAAACCTAAGGGATTTATATTAAATCCTAGGATTAACATTATAAACCCTATGAATAATATTATACGCTAGCAATATGAACCCTTATATTAATAAACCCAAGGGATTATAAACTCAAGGGAATAATATTAAACCCAAGGGTTTAATATTTTAAACCCAACGTACATAAACTATATAATAAATATTATAAATCCTAAAATCAATATGCTTGACCATCGTAGACCATGGTTGCTTTTCATATTGATACAATCTTTGTCACAAAGTGACATCAGACCATGGTTGATTTTCATATTGAGACAATCTTTGTCACAATGTGACAGTGAACCATGGTTGAACATGATTGAACATGGTTGATGATGGCTGACAATGGTTGACCATGGCTGATTTTCATATTGAGACAATCTTTGTCACATTGTGACGTTGGAAAATGCTTGATTTTCAAATTGAGACAATCTTTGTCATAATGCGGTGTTGGACCATGGTTGACGATAGACGATAATGTTTGATTTTCATATTGAGACAATGTTTGTCACAATGTGACATTGGACCATAAGATTACTATTGTAAACTTTATGAATAATATTATACCCTAGGAATATGAACCCTTATGTTAATAAACACAAGGAATTGATATTATAAACCAAAGGGATTAATATGATAAACATAACGTATATAAACCTTAAGATAAATACTATAAACCCTAAAATAAACATGGTTGACCATGGTTTATTTTCATATTGAGACAATATTTGTTACAATGCAACGTTAGACCATGGTTGACCATGGTTGATTTTCATATTGAGACAATCTTTGTCACAATGCGACATTGGACCATGGTTGAAAATGAATAATTTCATATGGAGACAATCTTTATCACAATGCGACGTTGGACTATGATTGATTTTTGTATTGAGAAAATATTTGTCATAATGTGAGGACGAATAATGGTTGATCATGATTATAAACTGAAGGGATTTATGTTGAACCCAAGTATTAATATTATAAGTCCTATGAATAGTGTTATACTTTAGGAAAATAAATCCTTAGATTAATAAACCAAAAGGATTGATATTATAATCCCAATGGATTAATACTAAAAACCCAAGGGAATAATATTAAACCCAGAGTAATATTATAAACCCAAGGCATATAAGCCCTATGATAAATATTATAACCCTAAAATAAACATGGTTGACCATGGTTTAAAATGGTTGATTTTCATATCTTGTCAGTCTTTGTCACAATTCGATGTTTGACCATGGTTGATCATGATTCACCATAATTTACTATGGTCAACCAAGTTAGACTAGTGTTGACCATGATTCACCATGATTGGCCATGGTTGACCATGGTTGATTTTCATATAGATAAAATCCTATGACAAACCCTAAGATAAATATTATAAACCAAAGTATATAAACCCTATGATAAATATTATAAATACTAAAATAAACATGATTGGCCATGGATGACTATGGTTGACCATTATTGATATTATAAACCCAAGGGAATAATAAACGCAAGGGATTAATACTAAAAACCCAAGGGATTATAAACACAAGGAAATGATATTAAACCTGATAGATAAAAAACCTAAGATAAATATTATAAACCCTAAAATAAACATGGTTGACCATTGTTGATTTTCATATTGAGACAATCTTTTTCACAATGCGACACTTGACCATGGTTGACCATGATTCACCATGATTGACAGCGGCCAACCACAGGTCATGAGCCTGCATGATGGGTGAGTTGGAGGAAATGGCAGTTGACACAGGCAGTGTGCACGAAGGTTAGTCGGGCGAACCGCAAAGGGCATCCGATGAACGGTGCGTGCAGTGCCCAAGCAGGCATGCACGAAGGTCAGCTGGGTGACCCACAGAGGGCGTCGAGTGCACGAAGTTGTGTAGCAGCAAGTGATCGTGTGAACAGGCACCCAAGTAGGGTGTGTCATGCACGACGAGTTGGTTGACACGATGAATGTGCAGACGGGCGACCCGGGTAGGGCGCGCCGTGCATGACGAAATGGTGAAAATGAAGTGTGGTGTTTTGGGTGGTCAAACCGGAGGTTGTGAACGAGAATTTTCTAGGCGATACTATGTGCTATCCACTGAATGAAGGGAGGTCGAGATTGTGAATGGGAGTTCAGGTGAGAGGCGACAAGGGTGTGTGTGCACCCGTTGAACGAAGGCACAGTTGGGCTGAACGATAATGTGAGGCAGGGTAGCACGGTGAGCGTGTTTGTTGAACAAATGAAGGGCAGGCTGAGTGAAGAAGTTCGACGGGTTGTGAAAGAAGGTGATCAATGTGCATACGTGCCGGGTAGGCATGCACGGTGACATGGGTGGGCTCCCAAGTTGGGAAAACAACATGATGAACTGAATGAATTCATTTAGGGGTGAACGAAGAGTTGGGCAGAACGTACGGCGAACATTCAGGTAGGCCGATGAGCTATGCAACTGTGTTTGCCAAAGTTGGAAAATTGGCTAAGTGTAAATTTGGGGTTTCCTCCAAGATTTAGCTTATGTTGTAAAAGTTGAAGATTATATATATATTGATATACGGGCATACTCATATTGCAGGGAGTTCCCCCTTCCTTTATATTGTTGTGCATTTACATGTGTTAATGTTGTTTATGATGAATGTGTATGGGTTTCGTCTTATATAAAGGACAAAGATAATACTTGGTAATGAAAAATAAACTAAGTATGAATGTTAGGCATAGTCCATGAACATAATTATTGGTGAAAAGAAAGTGTTCGGTGGTACCACACCTCACTATAGTGTGGTTGGAAGATTACCGCCAGTGTAGGGGCGTGACAGGTGGTATCAGAGCTGGTGTATGATGAAGAGATGATTCCATAGCACTATCGTAATAGGTGGTATCAGAGCTGATTCAGGTGGAGTGCAAGTGAAGGAAGTTGATCTCACTAACAGGTGGAGTCAAGAGCTAGTTCAGTTTCGCAGGGAGAACCTGGTGAATGTTGAACAAATCTGAAGGGTGATTCAGGTTGCAGGAAAGTGGATGGCCGAGATGGTAGAAGAACCTATGGCGGGTGAAGCTTTCCGATACAAGGTATTGGAATTGATGAGCAGATGCAGTTCTGAATGGACTTTGATGAAGACCGAAAACATGATGATTTGGGAAGGTTGTTCGAAGATCAAAGAAGAACTTGAAGAACTCAAGTACCAATACGAGGATGTTGCAAATGTGACAATGATGGAGGATGAACTTGAGGTTGATCAAGTTGGACCAAGATCGTGCGGTTTGTAGACATTGGTGGATGAGGATACTCACATGGAGGAGCCTCATGATGAAGTAAGTACTATTGATACTTGTGTTTCATTTGAGCATTTAGTAGATGAATCGTATGCAGGGAAGAGCAAAGTCAATTTTCCGATGCAAGGGGGGATCTTACCATGGATGTCTACGATGAGACCTTGTATAACAAAGCAAGGATCACTGATTGTTGGAGGACTTGTTGGGGTTGTTTTTGACCTTATGATAGAAGGTACAAAGGCCCGTGATAAGGGAGGAACATGATGATCATTGCAGATGAATGGGTCATGCTTTAGCCACATGGAGAAATTGGCTAAGTGCCCAGCATGACTCATGGACAGATTAGAGGAGGGCACACACTTGAGTATGATGATACTTGGATGGACTTCTCATGGTCGAGACTAAGAGGAAGTCTTGGTGGAACCTTTAGTGGGAGAGCTATGATGGAAGGGACTCGTGATGATGATATGGTTGGGTGACCAAGTTCACTAGACTGGATTTACAGACTTGGATGGGGATGACCGATTGTTGTGATGGGTCCACTTAGCTGGACAGCATGGGAAACTTAGTCATGGGCATCAGGTTGGAGACATGGAGCATGGCGGTCTTATGCAAGGAAATTATCCAGGAGCACTTGTAGAGGTGTCATTTATGGGCATCCAATGAGGATTGCCAAGGCAGGGATGTTGTGTAGGTGGATTTACTGATGTGACATGGATATGTTTTACTTATGAGCTGATGGAGATGTTGTGCACTTTTGTACAACAAGGCCATGGACTGTGAGCAGACTATGGAGCATTCCTAATACATGGAGAGCTAAGGCATCTTGCAGAGATGTTTGGGCTGAGACTTGTATGCTTGCTAGATGTTGGTTGGAGATGACTCATGGAGTTCATGATGACATGAGGTTGTGACTTTTTGAGGACTTCATATATGGTGGACTTAGAGGATCTGATGCATTGAGGAGTTGAGGTCAGGGACTTTGATGCAGGATGGGGTGCATACTTTCGATTACATGTATGGGTGTGGCTTAGAAGAGTGACTTGACGTGGAGGATTGATATGGGACACTTTGGAGTGATGGAGTTACAACGATGATGATGCCTTGGTGGCAACACTTGGGCATGGGTTGAGCCGAGACTTAACCACTTTTGACACATGGGAGCTGATTGATCTACGATCATGGGTAGCACATGGACAACATGTTGCAGATGAGATGAAGACTACTTCATGGACCTAGGCATGGCTTATTTGTATGGAGATGGATTCTTGATCGAGTTGAGGATGTGACGAGATGTTTTGAGAAACTACTGATGATGGCATAAGGATGTGCATTCTTATGGTTTGGATGTGACAGTTGTATTAACTACCCAACTAGTTCGAATCATGGGGACCGGTAGTGTATAGAGATGTGTTAGCATTGTGTTGGAGTATCATTGCAGCAGTTCACACAATGACGATGCATGATGAGGTCGACACGATATGTTGTAGGAGGCATGTAGCATGAGATGAAAGGGCCAGCCTTCCACAATGGGAGCGGCATGTGGAGATTGCGATGAGGTGATTGATGATCATGGATTGAGATGATTTTGCGATGTATGACATACTGATGGAGTATATGCCTTGGTATGGATATCTTGGTGACAAATAATTGCCGAGATGAGGAATTGTCGAAGATGACAATGATTTCAAGTGGGGGAGAATGTGAGGGCCACGAGTTGGAGGGCGTGCGGATGGGTGAGTTGTGGCCACGGTGGAGTCATGTGAAGTGTTTTGGAGTTATGTTATGGAGAAATGATGAGTTGAGTTTATATTAGGTAGGTGGTCCCAGGGTGCCCCACACGATGAGCGAGCTAATAGGTGGACTGGCTAAACGATGGGGCGGCCAACCATGGAGATGGCCAGGCTGACTCGTTGTGGAAAGGGTGAAGCCGACAGGAGGAGAGTGTTATGGCAGGTCAGCTAGGCACATAGACATGGTGTACGAAGAGTATAAGTTGGACAAGTTTTGGAGGAATTTAACACAAGTTTGATCAACGAACTCACAAGGAGTTATGTGGTTAGACGAGGTGGAGAGTTCTACGATGAGCGGCCGAAGTGTAGGTGTGAAGGTGATAGCGGCCAACCACAAGTCATGAGCCCGCACGATGGGTGAGTCGGGGGAAATGACGGTTGACACGAGCGGTGTGCACAAAGGTTGGTCGGGTGAACCATAAAGGGTGGCCATTGAACGATGCGTGCAGTGCCCAGGCAGGCATGCACAAAGGTTAGCCGGGCGACCCGCGGAGGGTGTTGGGTGCACGAATTCGTGCAGCACCATGTGATCGTGCGAATGGGGGACCCGAGTAGGGCGCGCCATGCACGACGAGTTGGTTGACATGGTGAACGTGCGGATAGGCAACTTGGGGTAGGGCGCATCATGCATGACAAAAGGGTGGAAACGAAGTGTGGTGTTTTGGGTGGTTGAACGGGAGGTCATGAACAGGAGCTTTGTAGGCAGTACTACGTGCAGCCCACCGAACGAAGGCAGGTCAAGATCGTGAACGGGAGTTCAGGTGAGAGGCGACACGGGTGTGTGTGCACCCACCGAATGAAGGCACGATTGGGCTGAACAATAATGTCGGGCAGGTTAGCATGGTGAAGGCATTTGCTAAATGAACGAAGGGCGAGCTGAGTGAAGAAGTGTGATGGGTTGTGAACGAAGGCGACCGATGTGCAAACATGTCGGGTAGGCATGCATGGTGACACGGGTGGGCGCCCAAGTTGGGAAAACAGCATGACGAGCTGAACGAATGCATTCAGGGGTGAACGAAGAGTTAGGCAAAACATGCGACGACCGTTCAGGCAGGCCGATAAGCTGGGCAACCGAGTTTGCCAAAGTTGGAAAATTGGCTATGTGTAAATTTGGGGTTTCCTGCAAGATTTAGCTTATGTTGTAAAAATTGAAAATTATATATATTGATATATGGACAGACTCATATTGCAGAGAGTTGCCCCTCCCTTTATATTGTTGTGCATTTACATGTGTTAATGCTATTTATGATGAATGTGTATGGGTTTCATCTTGTATAAAGGACAAAGATAATACTTGGTAACGAAAAATAAACTAAATATGAATGTTAGATGTAGTCCATAAACATAAGTATTGGTGAAGAGAAAGTGTTTGGTGGTGCCGCACCTCACTATAGTGCGGTTGGAAGATTACTGCTAGTGTAGGGGCGTGAAACTGATCATGAACCACACTGGTTAGTTTGAAAACCATTAGCCAAAAAATTCTCTTATTTGATTTCTATCGAAAAACCTTTTCTTAAAATATTATTATTACTAAATCTTCTATTAAAATTTACAAACATTATCTAATAATATTATTCAATAAAATTTATTTATTATTAGTTATAATATTTATTCATAATATTATTATTATGTTAACATTATGTATTATATATTATAATCTTATATTTTTAATGTTATTGATATTATTAATGTATAAATCATAATCTTATGAATCTATTATAAATATTATTCTAATACTTCTTATATTAAACTGGATATATTAATATTAATATTTTAATAGTAAAAAATAATTTATTATTGCTATTAATATTCATTCTTATAAATATATATTATAATTATATTATATATTAATATTATATTATTATTTAATCATGATTACTGGATGTTCGAGTGTTATAAACTTCATTATAAACTTTAATAATTTACTTTAACATTTTCTGACCTGCTTTTACTGCATCTCCTATTTAAACCTATAATAAATAATATGGCTCATCATTGTTTTAACTAATATTTGTCTGGCCCTAAAATTTACAACTGCACGATAATTACACAACTAAATAACTGACCTCATTTTTATCTAAGATATCCATACACATTGGAAATGCAATCTTGAACAACGAGAACACATTGATCTCCAAAAGAAATTATTTATCATTTCAAAAGTATGACCAAGTTTGGTTTCTTTTTATTTTCATTCAAGCAATCGTCAATGTGTACAGAAGCGTAAAACTTTGAAACTAAAAGAACATTATTATAACAATCAGAACCTTACTGTAACAAGAAGAAAATGTTTGATTTTCCATTTATAATTTTCAAATCTAGAATGTTATAGGTATGCAACTGAGATATATAGTATATATGGGGAAGGAATGCATTTATTTCTATCTCATTTGCATTTATTTTTAGAATAGGAATCTGGTTGTAAGGGAGTACTTTATCAAAATAACTCCATACTCTAAGGAGTTTGGATCACTTAAAGTTGATAACTTGCACAGAAATTTGGATCACTTAAAGTTGATAACTTGCACAGAAATATGAAAGATATATGGTATAATTTTTTTGTAGGGTTTTTAGATGGTGTGAGTTGTAAGAGGAAACCTCTATGAGGGACATTCATTGTCATAGAGCCAGGTACCTGGTATCACTTTTGGCCCGAAGGGGGTCAAGGCATGAATAGCTAGGAGGAGATAGTGGCATTGTGGGGAATAGCAAGGCAGAGATAGTGGTATTGTGGGGAGTGTTGATCGTAACTATGATTGAGAGTGGAGAAAATATGGGTTTTTGGGAATGCAAAAGAAATTATTGACCTGGCAAAAGGCCAGAATCAACTCAATCCTCTAAGTTTAAATAACTAGATGGATGAAGCTATGGTTCTGAGTGGAGAGAATATGGGTTTTTGGGAATGCAAAAGGAATTATTGACTGGGCAAAAGACCAGCATCAATTCAATCCTCGTTTTTTGTTTGTTTATTTGTAGATTATGGACTGAGGAGGACTGAGCATGGCTTACAGAATTCTAGAACTTTATATTAAAAATATGGTTATTGTATGAAGAAGTGATATCTTTTTTTGCTATGTTTTTGCTGGAGATATAAACAGAAACTCAAAAAATATGATCTACTATCTATTTTATTAATATAATACAGAAGGTTTGGTTTTGTTTTTTACTCTGTTTTTTTTTAATAAAAACTGTAAACTAAAAAAACGCGGAACATTATTATGACAAGCATAAAATGTTTCCCAATGAAATTATGACAAAGATGCGAAAAGAAATCTGTGAGCCATTGAAGGCCTTGGAGTTTAGAAACTGCTCAGAAATAATATCATTACCAGATTCCTTTCATCATTTATCAAACCTCAACATATGGAGCTGAATGAGTGCAGGAAATTGACGAGGATTCCAAATTCCTTCGGAAATTTAACTAAGCTTACATATCTTGATTGAATGGTTGTAATAGATTAACACTTCGAAAAATAAACACGCTTGAATGTATAGATGTATACAATGCTATAGCCATGTAACTGAAATATATATACATTTAGTAATAAATGTATATTATTAGAACTTTGAAATTAAAATAAATCGCGTTTTGGAGAGGGTGGAATTCCCAAAGATTTTATGGCTCAGATCGGTAATATCGTGGTTGCCCAAGTTCCAGTTTTTGGCACCTTTCAGGAGTGTTTCAAATCC
Organism: Pinus taeda; assembly: GCA_000404065.3. Taxonomy (NCBI): domain Eukaryota; kingdom Viridiplantae; phylum Streptophyta; class Pinopsida; order Pinales; family Pinaceae; genus Pinus; species Pinus taeda. The sequence goes on along the minus strand of APFE031562797.1, from coordinate 1,291 downwards.
ATAGAGAAGCTGAAGGATCGTGAACGGATTGTGGTTCATAATGCAAATATGACAAAATTGCAAAAAGACATTTGTGAGCTTTGGCCATTGAAGGCCACGGAGTAAAAAAAATTGCTCAGAAATAATGTCATTACCAGATTCCGTTGGTCATTTATCAAAAGACCCAACACATGGAGCTCCCTCTTCCAAGTTCCTTGAAGCGAAACGCTTGGAAAAATCAGCATAGATGACGACGGTTTGGGCATTCAAGGATTTAGACGAAAGAATATCTCTGCATAACATTAACAATGATGGTCTGTGACGACTGCGCCATGGAATAGGCAGGCCAACGTTAATTGCATTAAACCGGTGATCTCATAGCAAGGGAAAGGTAACACTTTGCAGGCCTGTCATAAACGAGTGCGTTATTGTCCTTTCCATTTCCGCTGCCACCACGTTTCCATTTTCATTCACGTAATCTCATTCTGAGTTATATACCTTATGTCTAATTTTGAAACATGGAAACTCATATACCTTATGTCTAATTTTGAAGAAGCACACCATCTTAACTTAAAATTTTATGCCAAATTTATTTGGTGCCAAATATTCTTTGCCAATTTCTTTCGACTTGCATTCACCTAATAATTAAGTGGAGACAATTCCCTGGGAAGAACATGAAGATGAAGAGGAAGAAATTATAACAACCCTTCCAAACCTAGATTTAGACGTCATTCCCATCCTTGCTGGAATTCAATCCGTTTATTCAGATGCAATAATAAATGCGCGTCTCTCTGCCATACATGCTGCAATTCAGGTTGACAGAAAAGGTTCTAATTTGCCTACTTCTCGAGAAGAACTCAAATCTTCTGCACAAGATCATGTAGAGATATGCTTGTTGAATATGACGGTGCACCTCTTGGTGCAGTGGATGACATTGTAAGTATTAAGTAAAAAAACATCTATAAGAGTTGTTTCTCATTTTCGAAAAGAAAAAGGCATCTCTGTTGTCTGATATGGAAGAGGTCCCAGAAGACCACGTAAATCACATTTTAATATTTTTGAATGACTTCTTATGTCTGTGTCACATTTTTCCTAAAGTGGAGCTTTTAATTGAATTTGTCAGCGAGTGGGTGGAAGCTTTATATAATTTCTTTTACACAATTGAGGATATAAAATTAAAATCATGTCTATTGGAAACAAAATCGAAATTGATTGAGATTACAGGAAAGGTTTTGGAGGTAGTTGGATATAGAAATGTAATCCTTTCTGCTCCAATGCGAACACATCTGGTGAAACTTTGGTTACCCTTTAT
>APFE031562796.1:0-21971 GCA_000404065.3 Pinus taeda | reverse complement strand
TTATGGTCTTTCATCTCTATAAATTTAATAGTTTTATATCTTATCATTTCTTTAATTTAATGTGGGGATTCTCTTTTTTTGGTCTTTTTATCTCTATAAACTTAATAGTATCAATAGTTATATGTTATTATTGTTATTATTTTTTTCCTATCATAGATAGAAACTTAATAGTATCAAACTTAATAGTATCAATAGTTATATGTTATTATTTTTTTCTTATCATTTTTTTAATTACATTAATATTTATATTATCATTTTTTTTTCTCCAGGGTTATCATAGATAAAAACTTAATAATATCAATAGTTATATGTTATTTTTTTTTCATATCATTTTTTTGATGTGGGATTACATTAATATTTATATTATCATTTTCTAAATGTGGGATTACATTAATATTTATATTACCATTTTTTTTTCTCCACGGTTATCATAGATAAAAGCTTAATAATATCAATAGTTATATCTTATTATTTTTTCTATCATTTTTGATGTGGGATTACATTAATATTTATATTATCATTTTCTTTTCTCCAGGGTTATGGTGTAGATTTGGTCGAGTATTGGATTCCCCTTTTTGGTCTTTCATCCCTGTAAAAGATATCTTAATATCTTATTTAATGTGGGGATTATCCTAAAGATTCAAGTTTAGATATTTTCTTAATATGGGATTATATTAAAAGATTTTTAGATATTTTATTTAATGTGGGGATTATTCTAAAGATTCAAGTTTAGATATTTTCTTTAATATGGGGATTATATTGAAAGATTCAGGTTTAGATTATGTATAGTGTAAGTGTATTTTATTGTGGGGATTATGTATAGTGTAAGTGCATTTTATTGTTAAGAGAAGCTCATTCTACAATATTGTATTAAGGAGGGAGACTTTTTTTCAATACTTAAACAATATTGACATTCATATTATATATATTGCAAATACATTGACATTCATATTATATATATTGAATATTGACATTCATATTATATATATTGCAAATGCATTGACATTTATATTATATATATTGCAAGTGCCTTTTATTGTATAGTGTAAGTGCATTATGAGGAGAAGCTCATTCTACAACATATTATCATTAAGATGTGTAAATAATATAATATTGTGTAAATAATATAATATTGTGAGGAGAAGCTCATTTTACAACATAATATTAGGAAGATGTGTAAATAATATATTATTGAGGAAAATATGTAAATAATATATTACTGCAAAGAGAAACTCATTATACAACATAGTATCAAGAAGATGTGTAAATAATATATTATTGAGAAGATGTGTAAATAATATATTATTGAGGAAAATATGTAAATAATATATTATTGCAAAGAGAAGTTCATTATACAACATAGTATCAAGAAGATGTGTAAATAATATATTATTGAGGAAAATATGTAAATAATATATTATTGCAAAGAGAAGTTCATTATACAACATAGTATCAAGAAGATGTTTAAATAATAAATAAGCACATGTTTCAATAATAAATAATAAATAAGCACATGTTTCAATAATAAATAATAAATAAGTAGATGTGTAAATAATAAATAATAAATAAGGAGATGTAATGTGTAATTTCTCAAGTGATAAATCTAGTTGAGTTTAATCTTTTAAATAAAAAATAAAATATTTTACAATTTAACATAATATTTCACAATTAAATATTAAAATAAACATAGAATTATTTCACAAATAAAATATTAAAATATTCTCATAAACTAAATATTAAATATTTTTACAATTAAACATAATATCTACACAATTAATTATTAGAATAATATAAATATTCTTACAATTAAATATTAAATAAAAACATAAAATATTCTCACATTTAAATTTTTAAATAAAATATTAAAATATTCTCACAATTAAAAATTAAATAAAAATATAAAATATTCTCACAATTAAATATTAATTAAATATGCATGTGTATTAACATAACTGTAGATAGATAAAGTAACTTTAAATAAACAACAAACCCTATATGCTGGAAAATGTCATGTACTAACGTGGAATTTTTTATTGGAGGGATTTGTGAGATGTTCACTGTTTTGGATTATCATTCTTTAATGATGAAAAATTCATTCTCTAATGATACGAACTAGAATTATCATTCTCTCATGATGAACTAGAGGGATCTGTGAGATACTAATTCTTTTAGACTATCATTCCCTCATGGAGTTAAGTTTATGGAAATTATTAAGTGTTAATAATAATTTTATTAAGGAGAATTAAGGGGATGAACACAAAATATAATTAGGTGTTAATGATAATTTTACTAGCGGGAATTAAGGGGATGAGGACAAAATTACCAAGTAGTGGAGAGGTAGACCTCAAACATCCTCGTGCTTAAATGGAGATTTTCCATATTGTTGTGTATGTCATGCTTAAATGGAGATTTTCCATTTTGTTGTATATATCAATTTTGGCATGCCAAAGAAAATGTCGAAAGAGATGCATGCACCAGTGTGAATGCTAACATAAATAAAAATAAAAATATCTTATGCATAAAAAAGTATTAAGTAATTAACAATTTTGTTTTGTTAATACAATAAATCAATACATAAAATAATGCCTTCATCTTAGATAAAATAATGTCTTAATATTTGGACAACAAACAAGTGCCTCTAAGTACATCTATTTTTCATTTCTTTTCGAGAAAGAAAGGGGTTGAAGTTCATAGAGTTACGTGTGTAATAATATGTTTCAATGGTCATAATCTTGGGACAACAAACTAGTGCCTCTAAGTAGTTTTTTTGAGAAAGAAAGGGGTTGAAGTTCATAAGAGTTATATGTGAAATAATATCTTTCAGTGGTCATAATTTTGGGACAACAAACTAGTGCTTCTAAGTAGCATCCATTTTTGAGAAAGAAAGAGATTGAAGTTCATACAAATTATGTGTGCAATAATATTCTTCAATTGTCGTGTCTCACATGTTATTGGACAATTCTAGTCATAGCTAACAACACTAGGAAATATGATATGCATGTAAAACTTCCCTAATAGATTAGAAAATTGGCCTAACACATTTAAGTATTAAAAATATTTCAAAATGGTTAAAAATGTTTTTTATTAATGGACATTATATGAGCTCTCATTGTGAATAGTTTTAAAGATATTGTAATATATAAATCTATTTTAACCATTGATCCAAAATGGATCCTGAAACTCTCTAAGTCTTCATGAAATCTCTATCATTTATGCCAAAGATTTAAAATCTTGTGAAGATAAAGCTTATCAGAGGAATCCTTATGACAATTGCTAACTGTGATCAACACAGATCAATAAGGGTTGTCAATCAAGCATTCAGAGCGGCGGACCATGGTAACACACACTGTCGCGAATTAGCAAAGTCAGTGATGCTTTGAGTTAACGGGGGAGGAATCCGATATGCAATTAGTGACAAGAGAAAACCCCTTGAAGAAGGAGAGCCATGTGCACCTGAACTCGAAAAATCATGAAATGCGGTGGAAAGTGTTTCAGTTCCATCTGAGGCGGGATTCCACAGAAACCGAGAGAAAACCCCTTGAAGAAGGAGAGCCATGTGCACCTGAACTCGAAAAATCATGAAATGCGCTGGAAAGTGTTTCAGTTCCATCCGAGGTGGGATTCCACAGAAACCGGTAGGATATCAGAAGGGCTTCGAGCGGTAAGTAGTTTAGACCGACTCCTGCCCGATGCCACACAACGAGTGACACGCGTCAGGCAGAAGAGAGAGAAAGCCGCTCACATCGGACGGGTAAATGTCGAGCAAGTTATCCACCCGATATGTGCGATGACCATAGGATTTGGAGGGTCCATATCAAAGACAGAGATGCGACTTGATGGATGATCGGATTTGATGAAGTTATAAAGCAGATTGTGTGGGATTTTGAAGTTTGACGTGGATAATGAGTTGGAAAAGCTTCGTGTTTCGCGGGCATTCTTGGAGTAAAAGGAATTAGTAGTTGTTTCAAACGATCGAGTGTTTCTGTTGAACCTGACACGCTCATTCATTAAAGGAATAGGTGGCCACCTCCCTATAAGGCATTATGCAGTTACTATAATCGTTGGAAAGAAGGGATTTGAATGGAAAAAGGCAGGGAACCAAAAATCCAAGAAGCGGAAACAAACAATCAGGAAGCAGATTAGCTTTAAAGCCCCAAACTGACTGAAGGGCAGAGCCTAGGAAGTAGTAAGCAGACCTAGAAGTGGAGCAACCAGAGCCAAGCTGACCTGAAGAAGCAAAGGCAGCAAGTTAGCTAGGGTTAAGATAGAGACAGAGAGAGTTAGAGAGTCTGTGTACTCCAAAGAGACTTGGGGGATCCAAGTATAGTCCTACTAATTGTATATGTTGTGTGAGACTCAAATTGAGCTCACTATAATAGGCAGAGTCACCAGAGGTTGGAGACAGAGCCGTAGAGCCATAGAGCTCTAATAGATTTCTAAGGAGCCACGAGGGTGCAGTAAAGTTGCAGCACAATAGGAGATCGAATGATCGAGCTGTGGCTGGTTGTCTAAGGTGTGTCGAAGACATGAGAAGGAGGTCCAGAGACAAATGTAGAATTTTGAGGGAGTCAGAGAAGCCAAAAGCTCGAGAAGCTCAAAGCATTGGCTGAATGAGTCAAGTCCAAAGAAGCCTAGACCTGTCTGCAAAACAAGGACAACTAGGGGTAAGATGGCATTCTAAGCCCATTGGTTCAGCCATAATTCAATGGAGTTAAGGGTAACACTTGTAAAAGAATTGAATCCATAATCCCAGAGAGCCTAATCGAGTTGATTAGAGCTCAAGGAGACATAGCCCAAGATATTAGGGTGAACTCAATATTATATTGTTATCTTATGGGTTTGTTGAATTGTTGCTTTATTTATTGTTATTTGTGTTTTCACATCAGCATAAGTAAATGAACATAAGCACTCAACAATAAAAAACAAATACAAGCATGCACCTATATTTTCAAGCATTTCTTAATTCCACATTGGTTAATCATTAAGACTTGGGAAAATTTAAAGCTTTGGAAGTGGGAGAGGTTCTTGTAAGTTAGACAAGAAGCCTAAGAGCCCCATTTTCAAATCGGGTGGTATTAGAGCTTAAGATTGATTAACCCCACCTTCAAAGAAGGTTGTATTAGGATGCCTAATTGACAGGGCAAAGATTGCTTGGACAGTCAAGGATTGATTTCCTCATTGATTGTATGCATGGTTGCAGACTAACTATTGTTGAATTTGCAGAGGTGAAGGGAAAGCTATTTATAGCTCAGTCCAGGAAGTACAAGAAGGAAGAAGGGCTAAAGGCATTCTTCTTATCCCGAAGGACCTCAAAGAAATCATTGAAACACAAGAGGTTTGTTGCAAAAGGTTGCTTGAATAAGTTCTTTGTTAATCTTGTTTGAAGTTCTTTTGTTCATTAGCATAATGACAACTTCTACAAGTGAGTCCTCAAATTCTTCTTTCTTCACAAGAGTCTTTGATGAAGACATGAAGCAAGACATGTAAACCATGATGGATATGGTGAGAGAAATGTATGAGGATGGTGGGAAGAGCATCATACTTAGAGAGAAGTTGAATTATGTGGAGGAAGAGAAGAAGTTGATTTTTGACAAATTGCAGGAAATGGAGAGGCAACTTCATATTGCAAATATGAACCTGTAAAGGATGTATGAGTTGGAGTCACAACTCTATATTACCAAAGAAGCCTTGATAAAGTATCAGCTTGAAGAATAGGTAAACTATTCCAGTTTGTCTTCAAATTCCTCTGGGAATGCTTGTATTGGTTCTTTTGAGAAACATACTAAAGGCATAGGTTCCAAGCTAATGTCCAAGATGGGCTATGAAGGAAAGGTCTTGGGAAAGCATGCACAAGGTATTGTTGAACCAATAATGGTTGAGAAAAGGCCTAAATATTTGGGTCTTGGCTATGGACAGTCTTATGGAGACCAAAGCTGCCATGAAAACCAGTGAAACAGTCCCAAGAAGGAGTTTCATTTCATGCCCCCTACCTCAGAAGTGTGAAAATTGCATCCAAGAGGAATGCAATAGCTTGAAACATCAATTGCAAGATGCAGGTGTTCAGAAGCACACACTTGAACCAGAGAGTTGGGGAGACTCTAACAACCTTGAAGAGTTTGATGGTGTTCTAAAGGGAGCCACTTCTTCATTTGCTTCACCTCCTCATGAAGGCAATAAAGGTGAAAGAGGCAGGTATAAATCTGGTTCTAAACAAATTCCTTTTGATTTTGAAAAGCATGATGAATTTCCACATAAGTATGGGAAAACAGTTGCATTTTCCTTTTGTGGTTTGGATAACCATAATGTTTCTAGATGTTGGAAGAAAATGGCTGCATATAGGAAGCAAAAGAAGGAAAAGAAGTAAGAAGCCAAAGGTCCATTGGGCAAGGCAAACCATGCTATCAAGTGGATGCACATGCAGTGCACTTACTGCCATAAGCAAGGACATCTTGCTGCAAAGTGTTGGACACTGAATCCAACAATGCTTCCACCAAAGCTGAAGGAGAAGGTGGAAAAAGAAAATGGCAGGGATGGAAATAAAGATTCCATAATTGATGTGTTTCAGGATGATTCACACATTGATGCTGATGTGTAAACAAAGTAGGGACCTTTGAAATGGATTGGTAAGAAATGGTTATAATTCTTATCCAATTAAGACTGCATGTCTATTGATGCATCTGTTTACATTTCTTTGTGGAATAAATGCAAGTTGCAGGATCTTACAAAATGGTAAATGGAGAGAAGTTGAGTAGGAAACTCACTTTGCTGTTGTAACATTATGTTCATTTCAGCTTCGAAAGTATAATGTGCTTCAACGAGGGTTGAAGGATGAAATTCATGCATGAGAATGATGTGCATGAACACAGGGATGCCAATGATTTCCTCGTATTTGAATATGTATGTATAATTAACTTGTAGGGTTGATTACTTTGTTTTAAGTATGCATGTGATGTTGGCTTGGGAGAAGTTAACTTGGTCTCCAAGATGGAGATAACGATGAAGTGTTCATCTTTTGAAAAATAGTCCTAATGGTCTTTTTCTACATGCTTGAATTGAAGGGTCATTTTTTTTAAAGGCATGTTTTGTGGGCTTGTTATCTAGTCCATCATTTGTATGAAGATATAAGACATGGAAGGGTTCACAAGATGTGAAATTTGTTTCTTTGTTGAAGCAAGAGTTAGTCCATCCAATTGTTGTTTGTATGCCTGCTGTTGTTAATAGTTGTTGTTGGTAGCTTTTCAAACAGGTACAAATGAAAGTTTTGTGGAGCATATGTACTTCACATTCGTTTGAGCCACCTTGGATCAAGGATCAAGGCAAAGAAGTTCAAACTACCTTCTGTAAACTTCACAACAGAATTTCTACATGAAGTCAAGGAGGAAAACATTTCTTCCCGAGACGACCAACCCATCCAAGAAGGGAAGTGTTCAAAGACTTTGGTTCAAAGGAACTATGCAAAGGCAAGTGTAAGGAGGCTGAAAGAAGAGGGTGTTGTTATCAGTGTATCAGTCTTTTGGTGGACCAAAAGTTCTTTTAGTGGGAAGGTGTGATCCAAAATGGATCTTGAAACTCTTTAAGTCTTCATGAACTCTCTATAATTTATGCCAAAGATTAAAAATCTTGTGAAGATCAAGCTTATCAAAGGAATCCTCATGACAATTGCTAATTGTGATCAACGCAGATCAACGAGGGCTGTCGATCAAGCGCGCAGAGCGACAGACCATGGTAACACGCGCTATCGTGAATTAGCAAAGTCAGCGATGGTTTGAGTCAATGGGGGAGGAATCTGATATGCGATTAGCGATAAGGGAAAACCCCTCGAAGAAGGATAGCCACATGTGCCCAGACTCGAAAATTCATGAAATGCGGCAGAAATTGTTTCGGTTCCATCCGAGGCGGGATTCCACAGAAACCAGTAGGATATCGGAAAGGCTTTGATCAGTAAGCAGTTTAGACTGAGTCCTGCTTGATTCCACACAACGCGTGACACATGTCTGGCAAAAGAGAGAGAAAACTGCTTACATCAGATGGGTAAATGTCGAGAAAGTTATCTGCTCAATATGTGCGATGACTGTAGGATCTGGAGGGTCCAGATCAATGGCGAAGATGCAACCCGATGGATGACTAGATTTGACGAAGTTATAAAACAAATTGTGTGGGATTTTGAATTTCAACGTGGATGATGAGTTGGCAAAGATTCGTGTTTCGCGGGCATTCTTGGTGTAAATGGAAATAATGGCTGTTTCAAATGATTGAGTGTTTTCGGTGAACCTGACATGTTCATCTGTTGAAGGAATAGGCGGCCATCTCCCTATAAGGCGTTATGTAGTTATTGTAACTACCGAAAAGAAGGGATTCGAACGGACAAAGGTAGGGAAACATAAAGCCGAGAAGCGGAAATGAATAGTCAGGAAGCAGATTGGTTTTAAAGCCACAGACTGACTGAAGGTCAGAGCCCAAGAAGCAGTAAGCAGATCTAGAAGCGGAGAAACCAGAGCTGAGTTGACCTGAAGAAGCAAAGGTAGCAAGTGAGCCAAGGTTAAGACAAAGACAGAGAGAGTCAGAGAGTCTGTGTACTCCAAAGAGACTTGGGGGATCCAAGTACAGTCCTACTAATTGTATATGTTGTGTGAGACTCAAATTGAGGTCATTGTAATAGGTAGAGCCACCAGAGGTTGGAGGTAGAGCTACAGATCTAGAGAGCTCTAATAGATTTCTAAGGAGCCACGAGGCTGCAGTGAAGTTGCAGCACAACATGAGATCAAATTATTGAACTGTGGCTAGTTTTCTAAGGTGTGTTGAAGATAGGAGAAGGATTTCTAGAGACAAATGCAGAATTTTGAGGGAGTCAGAGAAGCCATAAGCTCGAGAAGCTCATAACACTAAATGAAGGAGTCAAGTCTAGAGAAGCCTAGACCTATCTGTAAAACAAGGATAGCTAGGGGTAAGATGGCCTTCTAAGCCCATTGGTTCACCTGTAAACCAATGGAGTTAAGTATAGCACTTGTAAAAGAATTGAAGCCATAATCCTAGAGAGCTTAATCAAGTTGATTAGAGCTCAAGGAGATGTAGCCCAAGATATCAGGTTGAAATCCATATTATATTGTTGTCTTATGGGTTTGTTGAATTGCTGCTTTATTTACTGTTATTTTTGTTTCCACATTAGCATAAGAAAATGAACATAAGCACTCAACGGTCAAAAACAAATACAAGCATACACCTATGTTTTCAAGCATTTCTTAATTCCGCATTGGTTAATCTTTAAGACCTGGGAAAATTTAAAGCTTTGGAAGTGGGAGAGGTTCTTGTAAGTTAGATCAAGAAGCCTAAGAGCCCCATTTTCAGATCAACCATATATCTAACAAGTTTTCATAGGGATCAAATCTCATAAAGTAGAATGTAAAATTTGGAAAAAAAATTTACATCTAGAAAGACATGATTTTTCTTGATGCTTGATAGATCTGTCTTTTTTCAATGTTTCAATTGCATTTGTAAATACATAAATGGATTCAATGCCTTGAAAATGATCGGACACAATTTGCAATTCTAACAAACCAAATTGTAAAGTAGAATGTAAAATTTGAAAAAAACATTTACATCTAGAAAGACATGATTTTTCTTGATGCTTGACAGATTTGTCTTTTTTCATTGTTTCAATTGCATTTGTAAATACATGTTGAGATTTTCTGTTTTATTAAATTTGGAAAAAATCTCATGTAGGTGACAACAATAGGATTTGTTGCTATATTAGCTCCATTTTGTTGAGGAGGAGTTATTGCATCCTATATTTGTTGTGAGAGGATTTATGATTCAGTTTTATACTCCTAGCTATAAAAATATAGGCCCGTAGAGGATATTGTGAAGTGAAGAGAGTGTGTGAGGAAATAAATTGTTGTAATCTCCTGTTGAACAATAAGATTGTCGATGCCTCTGTTTTGGTGGATGTAGCCCATATTGGTTGGGTGAACCATGTTAAATCCTTGTGTTATTTTTTATGATTTTTGTATGTATTGTGTATGCCTTTTAAATTTCCGCTGCGCATTGTTTGCTCCAACAATTGGTATCAAAGCATATTGTGGAGCTGGTACATGTGACAGAGACGCCAAGTCTGCTGCGGAAGGTGGAGATTGGCCGTTAGCACGGTTTCCTCACGAATAGACGCGCCAATTTTGAGCTAAAAGAAGGGTCGGCGTGGTTTATTCAGGAACAGTTGCGCCAATTGGCGCGGTGTTAAGCCTTATTATCGCGCCAATGCGCCAGAAAGTGCTATTGGCATGGAAACGAAAGGATTAATCATGCCAATCTCGTGCCTCACATCATTTTTGTTTGTGGCGCAGATCTTCCGCCATCGAGGAGCGCCAAGTCCCTTTCGGAGCTCCAAGCATTTTTCGCTTTGGTAAAGCTGCAATTTTGTTTTTCTTTTGAAATTGTAATATGCCATGACATTGTACGGCATAAGCATTTTATGATAAGGTAAAGGAAGTATAGTATAAGGAAAAGGAATTTTAAATATTAACTTTATTTATTAAAAAGTTGGAATTGGAGATTTTGTTTATTACAATGTGGCAAAAGCTCAAAGTGCTCATTTTGAGATTGATAAGTTCAATGGCAAAAACAACTTCGAAATCTGGAAAGTGAAGATGTATGATCTACTCGTGCAACAAGGCGTGGCGAAGGTTTTGTTGGGAAAAGCCAAATAGCCTTACACCATGAATCTGTCGTGTTTGGGTTAACTACAGATATAATCTCCACCTTGACATCGGTAGTCCCTACCCATAGAATTACTGGAAAATTAGAAAGTTATCCGAAAAGAAATTCTGCTGGGCTTGAAGCAATGTGTATCACAGCTGTTTCAAGTGTGTGATGATTGTTGCTATTGAAAAATAGATGGTATCCACAGAGTCCATCCGGAACAGTAACTGCAAAGAATTGTCCAAAACTAGCCGTTTATTAGTTGGTTATTACTTGATGCTCACTGACAAGTGATTAAGGGCGATTTCGCCATTACTCTTGTGCCGGTATCAGAAATCACTGTTGGTATGTGGCGGTTGCTCACACTGTTGCCCACCTATATTAGGAGGAGGTGGAAAATTATATGTATGGACCAAAGAATAACATTAGTGGCAGACAACACTGCTTGATGATAGATAGCAAAGTGGTTATGTTTGGGTTTCACTTGTGCTAGTGGCGGTTGCTCACACTGTTGCCCACCCATATCAGGAGGAGGTGGAAAATTATATGTATGGACCAAGGAATAACATTAGTGATAGAAAACACTAGTTGATGATAGATGGTAGAGTGGTTACATTCAGATTTTACTTGTGCTTGTGGCAGTTCCTCACACTATTGCCCACCCATATTAGGAGGAGGTGTAAAATTGTATGTATGAACCAAAGAATAACATTAGTGATAGACAACGCTGGTTGATGATAGATGGCAGAGTCCAGGGTCCTAGTAGGAAAAGTGGCTAGCTGTTCCACTCCATTACTTGCTGGTGGCCATTCCCCAATTTATTTTCTTTTGTTACCCAACAGGGGCATATGCCCGGGATGCTGGTTCCAGCTTTGTTTTAAAACTGATGGAAAGCATAAGAAATTTTTGGATCTTTGATGGTGATGGGGCTTATTTGACTATTCATAATCCGGGAGGGAAGGATTCTTGTGATAGGAGATTTGTCCTAGCCAAGATGAAGGGAAGAACCGACCCCTGCAATGAAGATTCCGATGTGATGGATGATCAACAAAGGAACTTGAAGACTAGTGAATGGAACAATGAGAGCTTTGAGATGAGCACGGTCATGTCTAAGGGCAAGGGGAAGAATATGCATTATAAGGCTGCTTCTCTACCCTTCATCGGAATCTTAACCAGTGCAGAAATAATTGTCAGATGGAAGAACCATGCATGGCACCAAGCAGCTAGCATCAGAAACAACATCAACACAAGTCTGTTGTTGTGAACACGATAAATTCCATATTCAACAATAGCAACACAAATATGTTGTTGCGAAGAAGACAAATTCCATATTCTTGGCAAAGAAAGCAAGAGCCTGCATTGAAAGTGGGAAGGAGTTCTCATCCTGGAAGGCTTTGTTTGGGCACATGAAATGTCATCCAGAGCGGGAGTGGAGGGGCATCCTGCCCCCACAAGGTGTTCACTAAGAAAGAGAGACCTTGATGGTGATGTCGAACGGATCCTCCTCCTCTGTTCCACGACCCCTCCAATAGGGTAAATTTCACAGATGGTATTTTGTGTGACAATTGTTGCTGTGCGCTTAGATGTAGAAGTCACTAATTAAAACTTTAGCAAAGATCTTTTGTGTGACAGTTTTTGTTGTGCACTTAGATACAAAAGTCACTAATTGAAACATTAGCAAAGATCTGATCGAAAGTAGTGCATAAGGTAAGTGTTGGCTGAACAATTCATGCTCTTCAAGCTATTCTTGCAGCTGATCAAGTAGGCGTGACATTATGTGGCAAGGGTGTAACCTTATTTCTACAGGTAGGGTGTGACCTTATGATTCAACCAAATAGGGTCTGCGGATTATGGCTATTCCATTCAAAAGATGAATGCATGCATACTATCACTGATCTGGACTTGACTCTGTTTGAGTGCTTGATTGCTCTATAGTGTGACTGACGATAGGACGCAACCAAAGGCAACCTTCCACTGAAAAACAACCCCCTCTAACGCCAAGGGGAAGGCCATGGATTCCCCCCTTAGTAGTGGAGTAACACTTGCTTGAATCATAGTTACCACTGCCACAAGGCATATGGAGACCAGTAATTATTTGGAAATTCTGCAACTATGGTAAAGGAAGTCTTAGTAAAGACTAAGTTATTCCACCAAACGATGACAATAATGCTAAGAACAATAATAACTGGAAAGAACATAAATGACATTCTTCTTCTCAAGAATCAAACTCTTTAATGCTTAACTAAGGAATTGAGAAACCACTAGATTTTCTATTGTCTTCAGAGCAAGTTAACAACAATTCCAATTATTTTTGGAAACAAAGAAACGATTTTACTCTTCTTTCTACACAAAATCGCCATAGAAAATCATCATAGCTACTAAAACATTCAGAAACAAAGAAATAATTTTACCCTTAGTTCTACCCAAAATCGCCATAGCAAATCATCATAGCTACTAAACCATCATAGTTTTGTATCTGGAAGAAATGAAGATTAAATTGGAAAAAAATCTTTTAAATTACAATATTGGAGTTAAAAAAATTCCTAACTAATACTATGGTAGAACCAAGTTTGCAAAAAATTGTCACTCCCATTGAATCTTTGAATAGTTACAGGGATTTGGAGTCTTGGACTACATAATCATATGTTCTGTCAATATATCCAGTTTGCCGCCATGTTGTCAATAAATCAGAGTCGATGTTCCTAACTAGTATGTTATAATCAGATTACTCAATTAAGTCAACTATGTCATTTTTAGATGATCTGATTAAGGCTTTGTTAGCTTCATTGGAGGCATAAGCTGGTGTATACACAAAAGATAGCTTAATTATGAGGAAATAGGAAAAAAATGGAATCACCATCTTATTCATCTTTGAGGAGAACACTCATATCAAACCACAACTACAAATGTGGGCCTTTGTCAAGACTAGACCTTTTTCATTTTCCAATGGGCAGATCAAGAAGAAAATATTTTATTGATCTTAGTGCAAATTTTCGCAACATTTTGTCATAGATTTTTCGTTATTCATTGAGAGACCTCATGAGGTTTGTAAAGTACTATAAAATACTTGTAGGCTGATTAGAGTTTGCAAAAAAATTATTGGTGAACTTACCATTTGCATGAAAAAGGCTGTAAGGATGATGAGAAAATTTTAGTGCGCACATATTGAACAACTACATGATAATTAACCTATTGATCAGTGTTTGAAAATTGATAATTTGACAATTAGACGGAACAAACTTCCATACTTGATGGCATATGCCTACACCTTCCTAATCTAATGTGAAAACACTCGAACGCTAATCCTAAAAACAAATATTCAACAAAACAACGAATTGAACTATGGTCTACTTTGAAAATATAGATAAGATGGAAAAGTATAGCAACTGAGCCAACCTTTGGGTTATGCCTATCGTTGGATATTCCACACTTCTTCTTGTCTGTATTCATTTTTTTCCTCTAGGATGGTCCAGCATGATGGGCTCTATGGGCCTTGTGAGAATTCTCCATTGCTCTTGTATAATATTCAATGATAAAAATAGTGTAAATTAAAATCAAGTGTCCAAATTCCCCCACAAAAAATAAGTAAATAAATAAATAACAACATATTGCTTTGTAAGTCTACTTTTGTTATTGCGACAGAAGGTTAAATGAATGAAAACCCCATTGTAATTTTGTTATTACAGACAAAAGGTTAATGAACGAAACCGTAGTGACCTTGGAACGTTTAAGAGGGGTTCATGAAAAAAAACCTCTTGACCTTGTGGACGCACAATTTTAAGACTTGTCTG
Source organism: Pinus taeda (assembly GCA_000404065.3). NCBI lineage: Eukaryota > Viridiplantae > Streptophyta > Pinopsida > Pinales > Pinaceae > Pinus > Pinus taeda. The sequence continues at coordinate 7,488 of APFE031562796.1, read as the reverse complement.
ATCCTATTGGCCCATAATCTTACCACTTGTTTACCTTGCAAACATCGAACATGCACGATGGACAACACGAAACACTAAACATGTACGATGGAAAATACGAAGCAAAGACACTCCTTGCAAACACCGAACATGCACAATGGACATCACAAAGCTGAGACACTCAAAGGAAATTCATAGTCCATGTTTTGGTTTCCTCTATGGGTTTTCGAAGAGTATATATCAAATCAAACACAATAGACAACTACGTCCAAAGAGTCTAAACGAGTAAGATTCAAGAGACTTGTTTTTAGCTATACAATATACGACTTGCTTGATACATTTCTTAAGATAGTGCATGCTAGAGGGGCCCTGAATGGTGAAATCAATGATGGAGATGAACATCCAATTCCCCGTCCCTCCCTTTTCCAACCAAAATAGATCTCTACTGTCTTCCCATATCGATCTTGACCTCCCTTTACACCATCTCGGTAAGTTGAATTGTTCCTTAGAGATTGAAAGTCGACTTCAACCTGCTGCGAGGTCTTTTGGTTTAGATTGTTCCTTAAAGATTGAAAGCCAACTTCAAGTTTCCATGACGTATTTTGGTTCGGAAAGACTAAAAAATAGGTAGACGGGGTATGGATGTTAGTTTGAAATGCACTTGATTGTCGACTTCAAGTTGTTGTGGTGTCTTTTGGCTTGTAGAGACCGATAAACAGACATGAAGGGTATGGAGGTTAGTCTAAAATGCGCTTGACCTTTCAAGGCTGGTTTTTAAAATGCACTCGCATAGTGGGTTCGATATCTCCTCCTCTCCAAACCTTGACTTGAATAAAATATTCATTATAGAAAATGAGTCGATTGGATAGGCACTCCAGTGGTCTTGGTCTTAAGTTTATTCTCTATAACCCCAAGGCCCCATTTTAGCTTGGCTCACTAACTAGGTACTTCCATGTCCTCCTTCCATTTTTCCAATACTACTTTACATTTAGCTTCACATCCCTAGAAATATCTATGATGATTTAGCCTTAACCATATTCATTTTGTTTTGTGTTTTCATTCCTTGAATCATAGTTATGTGCATATTCTTGAAGAACAACATATTCAAAGGCTTGTCAAATTCAACAACCATATTTGAAAGCTTGTCAAAAGTGATTACTTCACCTTCAAATTTGTCTCCAAGGGTGGTTTAATGTAGAGGCTACAACCGACTGTTAAATCATCGTTCCCACCCACTTCCATGCTCACCCCACACCCGAAAATTCCTTGTCCCTTTTGTCACAGACTGTGGTTTGCAGAGATCCACCTTTGCTCGACACCTCTACCTCTAAAAATGCAATTTATATTTCCATTTATGTGAAGTGTTTCATCAATCCCATAGCCAAATATGGCTTGAGGTTGTGGTTTATAGAGATCCACCTTGGTTCGTCACCTCTAACTCTAAAAATGAAATTTAGATTTTCATTTCTGTGAAGTGTTTCATCAATCCCATAAGCCAAATATGGCTCCAGACTGTGTATGGCTCCAGAGTGTGGTTTGCAGATATCCACATTCGCTCGGGTACCTCTACCTCTAAAAATGCAATTTAGATTAGATTTTCATTTCTGTGAAGTGTTGTATCAATCCCATAGACAAATATGGAGGCTATGGCTCCTACCACCCAAAATTCCACACATCCCCACTAAGTGCTTAACAAAATAACTCGATCAGAAATTATTCTATTCTGTGAAGAAGGAAATCTTCAATGTGGTGGGATGTGATGAGACAAGGAGCACCTAATCTCCTAATCTAGGTGTTGAGGCTACGTGGCTAAACCTCACAACTCCGTCTCTGTGTTGCTACACTTGATAGCGAATTGGCAGAGGTGCATGCAAAAATCACTGCTGCAGTGTGGTGCTCGAAATTTGGGTATAAAATGAAGTGTAGCATAAAAAAAAATTGGATAAAGCTTTCGATAAAACTTTCGAATTAAAATGCAAGGGACAAAAAAATTTTCATAGAAAAAAGTTACCCCAATCTTTTTGCATTGGGCTATGTGAAGGCTATAATAAGAAGTGGAATATTTTTCACACAAAAACCTTGGTTAAAATTTTAGTGAATGACAATTCCAATATTAAAATTTGGAATTTGGTTAAAATGTGAATAGGTGAAAAAAAAAATCGGTCAAAAGATAAGTTTATAGGCTGGAAACTATCAAGTAATAGCTATAGTCCTGCTAAAGGCAAGGACTAATAAGACAAGCCTTGTGTAGGCCCGTTCTGATCTTTTTAGAAGCGATATAATAATTGGAAGAGCTATAAACATTAATTTCAAGAACCATAATACAATGAGAATATATAATATATATATATATTATATATAATATATATAATATATAAATATATATATATATATATATTAATATATATATATATATAATATATATATATATATTTATATAATATATATATATTATATATTATTAAAGCTATGTGAACTGGATAAAAGAAGGAATTATAATAATGAGTAACACTAAATTATAACCCACAAAATTGAATACATAAGCAACAGTCGAAAAGATAAAACACATGACGAGTAATTATATGGTATATGTCTTAAAGGTAAACAATTTAAACAAGAGGGGTTGAATGGAAGCTAGTCCCTACCTTAAGGGGGTAGCAGATGAATTTAGTGGATGAGGACGAAGCTAATGTGGAAAAGAAACATTTCGATATGAATATACTCGGTATTAACGCTCTCAAGAAAAAAAATGGTTGTGTACAGCCTCAAAGGGTGAGAAATCCTGTAGAGATATGTAAGCTCATACAATCCAAATAAAAAAATGTCTATGATAGGTGAAACATAGAATTATACCATGAAGTATAGACCGAATATAAATTTTAAAACTACTTTCAAGAACATGTAATTATAAATCATAACAACTATTATAATCCCATAGTTTCAAGAATCCTGGATGTTAGACCAGAACATACATAACACACAACAGATTTATACTCAGAGAATTAGAAGGCAAAAACAGAGAATAATTTTAGAGACAGACAAATGGATAAATAATAAGATTACTCAATCAGAAACAACATAATAGATAAATCAATCATTGGAGAATAGAAATCACTTTGCATTACATTACAGGCTTGGGCCTTGGCTTGCGTTCCTTGGCCAGAGAAATTACAAATCTATAGAGGCAAAAGAAGGATCTACAATCCGGTATGTGATTCGGATGGAGATCTGGAATGATCTAGAAACTAATGGCAGTGGAGATCTAGAAAGATGTAGAAACTAATGGAGCTGTAGAAGGATCTAGAATCCTGCATGAATTTGGCTTCACACTTAACATTCTCCCACTTGATGTCAAATATGAGTCATCAAGTCACACTGAGTCCTTCCATGCCTCTACATAACTCATGTTTATTTCGTGGTAGAATCTTAGTGAGCATATCAACAAGGTTCCTATCTGTATGGATCTTTTGCAAGGATAATTATTCTTCCTCTAACACATGCCGGATCCAATGGTACCTTAAGTCAATGTGCTTGTTTTTTTAATAAAATGTTGGGTTTTTCTCCAAGTGAATGGCACTCTGACTATCACAATATAGCACATACTTGTCCTACTTTATTCCTATTTCTCCTAGGAATCGATGCATCCACAACATATCTTTACAAGTTTCTGTTGTAGCTATGTGCTTTGCTTCTGTGTTGTAGAGAGGGCTACTATTCTTTATAGCCTTGACACCCAAGATACTGTTACACCTGCAAATGTATACAAATAACTTGTAGTGGAATTTCTGGTATCCATATCTCTAGCCATATCCGCATCTGGAAATCCTTCAAGCATAGTCTCATCATGACAAAAACATAAACAATAATGACTAGTACCCTTGAGATACCTCAAAATCCATTTTACTATTTGCTAATGTCGTTTGCCTAGATTGGCAAGGAACCTACTCACTACTCCCACTAAATATGCAATGTCTGGTCAGGTGCATACCATGGCATACATCAAACTGCCAACTGCTGAAGCATAAGGAATCTTGCTCATCTCTTCTTTCTCCTTGTCATTACTAGGACATAATTCAATACTCAGCTTGAAGTGGGCTACAAGGGGTGTACCAACTGGCTTGGCATCTTTCATATTAAACCTGTCAAGCACCTTCTTGATATATTTTTCTTGTGACAGCCACAACCTTTTCTTTTTCCTATCATGCATAATCCGCATGCCCAATATCTGTTGTGCTAGTCCCAAATCCTTCATTGCAAATTCGTTACCCAAATATTTCTTCAAACTATTGATCTTATTCTTATCATGCCCAAAAATCAACATGTCATCCACATATAACAATAATATGATATACTTTCCTTGATCATACCTCTTGATATAGACACAACGGTCAGCTTCCAACCTCTGAAAACCATGTTCCGATATGAATGAATTAAATTTCTTGTACCATTGTCGAGGTTCCTGTTTCAACCCATAGAAACTCTTCTTCAACCTATAAACAAGGCCTTCTTTGCCTTTTTCTATGAAGCCTTCTAGCTGCTCCATATAAATTTCTTCCTCCAGTTCACAATGAAGGAATGTAGTTTTTAAATCTAACTGTTCACATTCTAATTCTAAAGTAGCAACTAGACCAAGAATCACTCTAATGGATGACATTTTAACAACAGGTGAGAAAATTTTAGTGAAGTAAATACCTTCTTTTTGGGAAAAACCTTTCACCACCAACCTTGCTTTATACCTTTCCTTCTTTTTGTCACCTTCATGCTTAATCCTATACACCCATTTGTTTTGTAGATCCTTTCTACCTTTTGGGAGGTTTACCAACTCCCAAGTTTTATTTTCCTGCAAAGAGTTCATTTCTTCTTCCATTCTTTACTGTGCTCGACTTTACAAGCTTCTGAAAACAATTAGGTTCACCTTCATCAGTCAGCAAAATATAGTTTGAAGGAGGATACCTTTGTGAAGGCTTATGAGGCCTAGAAGATCTGCAAACCAACCGTGGTGGTGCATTATCAGGTTGAATCTTCTGTAAAGGCTCCTGCAAGATTCCTTCTTCTTTTTGTTCATCATTTTCCACTTGTTGTTATTCATGCTCCTGAATTTGTTGCTCATTTTCTTGTATTGGTGGTATGTTTTCCTGCTGCTCTTCGAACCTGTCAATAACCTTCTTGACCTCCAACTCACCTATAGTCCTCTTGAACAATTCTGAATCATTAAATATAACATCCCTCTTCTAATAATTTTATGTCTGACTCGATCCCATAGACGATAACCAAAATCTTCATCCACATATCCCAAAAAATTGTATTTCATAGATTTATCATCTAGCTTAGTTCTATTTTCTTTGGGAATATTTATGAATGCTTCACATCCAAAGATTTTCAAGTGAGAATAATTCAAATTCTTACCAGTCCAAACTTCTTCAAGGATATCGCCATCCAAGGCTGTAGTTGGAGATTTATTTATGAGGTAGCAAGCGGTCCTGACTGCTCTAGCCAAAAATTCTTCTCCAAACCAGAATTGGACAACATACTTCACACCTTTTCCATAATGGTGCTATTCGTCCTTTCTGCAACACCATTCTGTTGAGGAGTACCAGGCACAGTCTTCTCATGCTTTATGCCAAACCTGTTACAATATTCCTTAAATGAATTTGAGCAATATTCTCCAACATTATCTGTTCTTAAACACTTCAATAATTTGTTAGTCTCTCTTTCAATAACAACATGGAATTTTTGAAATATTCCAAACACTTCAATTTTATTTTTCATAGGATATGCCCAAAGCTTCCTAGATGCATCATCTATAAATGTTACAAAATATGATTCTCCTCCTAATGATTTGATGTTAACAGGCCCAAACACATTTGAGTGTACCAATTCTAACACATTTTTCTTTCTATCATGGCCACCTCTAAGGAAAGAAACCCTTTTTTGTCTACCATATATACAATCCTCACAAAGATCAAGATTGTAGGATTTCAAACCTGGCAATAATTTTTTACCAACAAGGATTTTTAAGCCTTTCTCTCTCATGTGACCCAAGCACTTATGCCATAGATTTGCTAAATTTCATTCTTTTGTGACAGTAGCCAAATATGATTTTCCTATCAGTGCCTTCAATGTGTATAATGTTCCTGCCTTGGGTCCTTTGGCCATGACCAATGCACCTTTCCTAATTTTCCAGCCTACTTTTCCAAAGCTTATCGAATAGCCTTCATCATCCAATCGTCCCATAGAGATTAAACTCATGCGCATTTCTGGTACATGCCTAACCTATTTAAAAAATATATCTTTTCCGTATTTCATCTTGATCTGGACATCTCCCACTCCAACAATACTATAAAAATGATTATTCCCCAAATGCACTCTACCATAATCACCAGGATTATATGAAACAAAACTATCTTTACATGGGGTTACATGGTGAGATGCCACAGAGTCAAGGATCCAATCAAAGCTGCTACTAGATGTATATACATATGCATCCTCTACTGAAACAGTAAACAACACATCACCGTCTGTGGCTACAACAGTAGTCTCACCTTCATTTGTGTTGGATGACTTGTGATTTGTATTAGACGGCCTCTAATCCCTTTTTCCTTTCTTCCAGAATCGATATTCTTTCTTCATGTGCTTGGGTTTGCCACAATGAAAGCAGATGATTCTACCTCAACTTGATTTTGATCGGCCTCTCAATCTCGATTGCCCTTGCCGACCTCGATCCATTCTCCTACCACGATTAGATAGAGCTAGAGCCTCTCCTCCCTGGTTTTCCACAATTGCCTTGTGTCGTAGCTCCTCATTCATTAAACTATTGCTGACATCATCAAACTTCAGGGTCCCTGTATTTGCTGAAGTGATCATAGCTACAATTAAATTTTCCCAACTGTCTAGCTAGAACACATTAGCAATATGGCTCTAATTTCATCATCTAAAATGATTTTAATAGAGGCAAGGTTATTAGTAATAATATTAAATTCATTCAAGTGCTCAGCAACTGAAGCACCCTCCTTCATTTTGAGATTATAAAGCTTCTTCATCAAGAACACTTTGTTTGATGCCGTGTTCTTCTCATATAGATCATGGAGCTTCTTCCATAATCCTTCTGCCGTCTTTTCTCCACACACATTGAAATACACATTATTTGTTAGATATTTGCAGATTGTTGCAATCACCTTTCTATCTATCTTATTCCACTCTTCATTTGTCATCGATGAGGGTTTCTTTGTTGTGCCCTCAATCCGCAAATATTGATCCTTTAAAATCAGTATATCCTCCATCTATGATTTCCATAGGGCAAAATTAGCCCTGCTCAACGTCTCCATATCTGTAACTGTTGTCTCCATTTTCAATCAAATTCACGCCCCAAAACACAAAAACTCCACTTAAAAATAAAATTTTAATTATTACTCTTTAAAATTTAGTAATAATGACCTTCCTCCTTTTTAAAATACCCTTTTCAAAATTCATGCTCCTTTTTAAAATATACTTTTCAAATTTCCAACATAT
>APFE031562788.1:1032-17704 GCA_000404065.3 Pinus taeda | reverse complement strand
ATCTGAATCAATCACTGGCTCAAATCTCCTTCGCTGCTTGCCTGCCTCCGCTACTCAATACCTGCTCAAGAACTGATGATAATTCCAAGGCAACCACATATTTACTTGGAAAATCACGTGAGCACAAGCTACAATGTGGGCAAACTCATTGGCATACTCAATCCCTTGATTGTGCAAGATCTGATGCACAACTATAGTCACAACTGATAGAAATCTGATTCTCTAACACCTGTCCCTGCTGAACTGAACATGCACTGACATGCAACTGAGTTAACTGATGTATTCATTAGTTGTATTATGAGTTAATAACTTGTGAATTAATTAATAACTAATTCACCCAACTCATCTCTCGTCTATTTGCCAGTTAGACTAAATACAACCAGTTTAACAAAGCTAAACTGAACACAACTCCATCAACTGCACCTCCAGTCCACTAAACTCAACTCACTTGAGTTCTAACTGAAGTCCTGCATGCAAATATTAGTCATCCCATAGGTAACCACGTATTTCCTTCTGGGATCTGCATGTACCACATCCGTAGCTCATCCTGAAGTGCTCCAAGAGAATAAGACAAAGTTTATAGTCTAAATATTATTATGAGCTAATAATATTTGACTGTTCTATATTTAGACTGAGCAGTCACTCCGATGTGGTCTAAAAATGGAAGTCCATCTATTTTTTCCAACTTGATCAATCATCCATAAACAGCAACCTGCAATCCATAGACATGATCCATATGTCTAAAAATAGACATAGTCTAAAAAGAGACTTGTGCCAAAAATAGCCTGCGGGCCCACTTAGTGAAGGTGACTCATTTCACTAAGCTCCATCATCTTGTTGCAATCTCAACAAACCATATCTTGTAATGCATTGGCTGGAATTACCACTCCTCAAACTATCAAGTTAGAAGGACATATCAAGAAGAAAACTGTTCAAGAAGTGAAAGATCACATCGAGCATCAAGAAATGAATCTGACCATATCTTGTAAAGAATTGGAAAAAATTACCACTCCTCAAACTCTAAATATAGAAGGACAAATCAAGGAGAAAAAGGTTCAAGCAATGAAAGATCACATCAAGCATCAACAACAAGTTCTCCAACTTTTAAAGGATAACGCCACTTTGGTGCAGAATCGAATGAAATAATAGGTAGATCAACATCACAGTGAAAAATGTTTTGATGTAGGTGATTGGGTATTTTTACAGCTACATCTCAAGCAAGCTATTTATGAGAAGGAAATGTTGAAAATACTACATGCACTTAAGAAATGGTGACCTTACCCAATGGGAAGTCACTTCAAGGTAAAAATGGATCATGATAGTCTTAAATACTTTTTAAAACAAATATTATCTTTAGAAGAACAGAAAAATTGGGTCACAATTATGTTGGGTTATGATTTGACATCATCTATAGAAAAGGGAAGAAAAATTTTGTTGTAGATTCACTCTCAAGAAAGGATGAGGATTGGGAAGCATTGTTTTTTGTTATTTCTATTATCCAACCAGAATGGATAAACGAAGCAAGGGATGAATGGAAGAAGGATGAAGAAGTGTTGCCACTCATTCAAAAGTTGCAGAATATGCCAATTCAAATGATATTGCGAGAACGTGAATAGGAAGGAAAAATAATATTGGAACCTAGAGCAGTCACAGAAACAAGAACCTGACAGCTACGAAATCGATCAATTTCAGAGTATCTCATCAAGTGGAAGAACTTACCCATTGAAGATTCCACATGGGAGGACAAGAATTTTATACAGAAGCATCAAGAACTACTCAAGCATTAAGGAAAAAACGTTTTGAAGGAGAGGGGCATGTTAGGCCCCTATACTACTAGTGTAACCCCTTATTGTTATTAGTACAACCCCCTTACTATATTTTTGTACCCATGTAGTCCCCATATTATTATTACTATGCCCCATAGAAGCCCACTATTTTTATTATTGTGCCCTTACATTATTATTGTTATGTCGGCTCTGATTATATTATGACCCCTTAGACTCCTATATATAGAAAGGAGGTCTTGTCATTTGTATCATCTAAGAATTGTTCATTTGTGTAATGTAAAGGAGGTTTCCCCCTCGAAGAGGCTTATTTCTAAGGCGTTGATCTATCTTTTCTGTATTTTTGTGAGTTGGTTTCATAACATGTTCCCTTGGAAACAACAACACTTCCTTCAAGTTCTCTTCATGTTCTCCTCTATTTTTTGAGTAAACTAGGATGTCATCGACAAAAACCAATACAAACTTGTTTAAATACAGGATGTATACATTATTCATCGGGCACATAAATTTGGCTAGGAAATTTTTGAGCCCAAATGCCACCACAAAAAATGTGTAGTGTCCATACCTTGTCCTGATCATTTTCTTGTAGATGTCTTCATCCTTAATTCAGAACTAATGGTAGGCAGATCTCAAATCCATCTTAGAGAACAATGCAACTCCTCTTAATTGATTAAATAAGTCATCAATTTTGGGAAGCAGGTACATGTTTTTCACTATGGCTTTATTCAACTATTGATAGCCAATGCACAACCACCATGTGCCATCCTTCTTCTTTAAAAATAGCATTGAGGCTCCCTAAGGCGACACATTGGGTGTAATATACCATTTATATAGCATTTTTTCATCTTCAACTTTAATTCCACCAATTCTAGCATGCTCATCCATTGTGGAGCTTTTGAAATTGGCACTACATCATGAACCAACGCAATGGTGAAATCAATTTCCCTCCTTGGTGGTAGTCTTGGTATTTTCTTCAGAAACACATCATTAAACCGCTTTAAGATAGGGTGATCTTTGGCCTCACTTATCTCTACCACGATGGTCACTTGGACCACATATAGGGAACATCCCTTCTCGCTACATTTCTTTACTTACAACATTGAGACCTATTTTCTGAGATAGGCTTCCTAATTCTTTGAAGTATTCTTTCTTTGCCTTCATCGCTGAGGAATTCTAGTTAATTTTTATAGCAATCCACTTTAATTCAGTGGGATTCTAGCCAGTCCATGCCCATCAACATATCTTACAATCCCAGCAGTAGGAAATTAAGGGTCATTTTCATGTGGCATGTAACCCAGCTATAGGTGTCATGATTCCACCCAATTGACCACTTTCTTCTTCTTCACCATGGCCAGTCTAATCAAACATGACTTTGCATGGTGCTTTCATTACAAGTTTCACATATTTACAACTTGGGTAAATATAAATGAAATTTGAACCCTGATAAATTAAAATTGAAACATGATGGTTGACAACAACAACTTCCATTTCGATCATAACAGTTTGATGATATGCTTTCATGTTGTCCAATGTTGCATAAATATAGAGTACACTTTGAGCTACATTGTTCGCCATCATTACCTCTTGGACATTATACAACCACGTGCTTCTTTGACGTTGCTGAGGACAATCCTTCAGCAGGTGGTTCTCTCCATATCTCTAACACTTGAATGGTCCTCTCTTAGGATCCTCCACCTATTCTCTTGTTTTTTTGACAAGAGTGGTGAACTTAACATCCTTCTCCATATTCCTGTTCCTAGAGGGTTTTGGCCCTTTTCCTTTGAAATTGTTCTTGTCCTTTTTCTTCCAATCTTATCAGAATTTGGCCCTATTATTATATTGATCTTAATAATACTTAACATTTATGATTGTGTCCTCCAATGTCCTTACCTCATCAAAATCAATCCTATCTTGGTAGGACTGTGGTAACCCACTGAGGTTTTTCTAAATATTCATCATCTTGTCCTTGATATATAGCCCATACCTCAAAAAATCTAAAAAAATGTTAGTATAAGCATCCAAGGTGAGCTACCCTAGCTTATGTTCATGGAACTCTTTAATTTTGCTTTCATATTACCTCTCAGAAACATACTTATCATGGAAATATTTTTAAAATTTACTCCATGATAGTTACGTTTATTTAATTCCCTTAACATTTCTCAAATATTTCCACCAGATATGAACTTTTCATTTTAGATGAAAATTGACTACCTCGACCTTCATGTTTTCAGAGTAGTTATGGAATTTGAAGTATTTCTTTGATCCAAACAACCAAGATTTACCTCTTCAACCATCTTGATTTTTGTTTCAAAGGAAGGGGGATTTTCTTTCTTGAGATCCTCCAACAATGAGCTCTTCTTGCTCCTCCTTTACTGGTGGTGTCTTCTGGTTGCAATACTAGACAACCGATCATGGCTTCTTGAATCTCTTTTTGGAGTGTCGAGTGTGGTTTCTCCCCTCACCGTGTCTTTACTTACTTTCCTATACCTTTTTATTGACATGATTCCTTCAACCCTATTGGTCTTCAATCCATGCTTCCAAATCTTAGATGGTATATTCTTGGATTTGTACCTAACTAGATGGTTGAAACCAACATGGGGACTTCACTACGGGAGCTATACCATACCACGTGCATTCATATTGGGGGGTATATATTGAGGAAAATATGACATAATATATTGAGCATATAATATGGGTGAAAGGTTTTTATATGATGTGTATAAAAAATGGAGCTCAAAGTTAATGAAAAAATGGATACCTACAATATCTAGTGAAAGTACGGTTTTTTTTTTTTTAAATTGGGAAGGGGTATTGGGCTTGTATTTGTATGGGGTTAAATGAAGTGGTTTTTAGAGGTATTTTCCAATATGTAGTCAAATTAAGGGTATTTCTTAGTATTCCACTAATGTGCATTATGTGTCAGAGGTTCATTGAGTGAAGCCCCCATGGGCACCAATCTCATGTTGCTTTTGTCTTTGTAGATCTCATAAACTATGAAAAATCACCACATTCATGTCTTCTTTCCTTTCTTATGCTTTGATAATCCTTTCATTATCTTCTTTGAAAATTATCAATTCAACTCTCAAAGTCCTGAGGGTCTCTATCAAATAAGGGGAATTTTCGTTGACCTTTTTCCCACTAAATCCTCTTCCTAATGATGATAGGATCTGGGCATGTTATACTCTACAATTCTACTTCTCGTTCCTTTATTTCTTGTTAAAATTGGTATCTACTTATGTGTTGCCACACACACACACATCTGTTAGTTAAGTCTAGCATGAATATATTAATTTATTACCTTGGCCTATCAACATCAAGCATGTTGATCTAAAGCTCTTCGGAAAATTAAAGTCCATGTCAATTATACATGATAGAGAAAATAAATATCAATATTATACCAAGGTTAGCTACCACACCAAATACAAACCAAAAATTGACATATACAATAATTAAACGGAAATATCAAATTTATCATTTATGTGTGAGCCTCTTCAGGTCCACTGTTGAACCTTTACTTTGATACTACTCCTTAACATTCCCTCTCATCCCCTTAAATTTTCTTGTGCTATGGGAGGTGTTACCTATTTATTTTTAACCCGACCTCCAAATTTTTAATGAATATGGGATTACCAAAAACCTGACTTTTCAAAATTTTTGGAAATTATTTTTGACAAACCATTATGGCCAACTCATCAAGAGCTTTTTGGTGATATAAGTTTTGTCTCAATTCAAATTATGGATCAAAAGTTATACCCATCTGAAGTTCGGTATGTTAAAAGAGCCCAAGTCATCGTAAGTGAGCCATGTGGCACACATGTGGCCTCCACCTAGCCTTGGTGCTAGAACCACATCATTAATTTCAACCTACACCAGGACAACCACTGCTTGTCATGCCACCCACTACAAGTTAACATGTTGCAACAAACTGGCAATGGATGGGCTCCTGGTGGGTAGGGTTCTCATAATAGAACTAGAGGAGGGCTAGTGCGCAATCCACATTAGTCATACAGGAAGTATCATAGGCCCATAAATGGTAATTTCAAGTTTTTAGAAGTGGAATCCCTCAATTAATCTCATCCATTGATCAAAGACAGCTAGGTTGGCACTAATCCCAACCATGGTTCCCCTTGCTCGTTAACCATAAACCACAAGTGGGGGCCTAAATCAATCTCGATTTTTGATCTCTAGGCTTGTACTATACATGTTACTTTGAAAATTCCTAGTGGCCTAGTGATCCACGAGCCTCTAGGGTCCAACCTCAAGCCATGTCGCCCCAAGCCATCTCATCTTGACATCGGTTTCTTAGCATTCCCTTTACTCCATTATCAATTGGAAAATGCCAACATACAGTGTTTGAGGTTTGAGATCTAAGGGTAGGGTCTATTGATTAGTGTAGCTTGGGAGGTACTCCAAGCCCTAGGGTTCAGGATTTGGAGGGAAAAGTGCCACAAGGGTCACTTATGGGCTTAGAATCCAAGTACTGGGTTTTGCACCCAATCATGTTTGAGGAAATTTCAAAGGCACATTTCTACATATCATGGAATGAGACGATAGAGGATGGAAAGGAGAATCCAATGCTTCACAAATCATCAAATTCTGAGTTGTAGAAGTGGAGAAATGAATTTTTGAAGTTGAGGATTAATTATTCGTTTTCAAGTCATGTAGGCTTGATGCAAAAATTAGCCAATAGATGTGTCTCTTCATCTATTCTTTGGAGCCCCTTTATTGGCTATAAATAAAGGGTGATGTGATATGTTTTAAGGCATTTGAAAGTGCAACATATTCTCAAGAGAATGAGCTCTGAAATTACCTTAGATGCAGTAAGAAGGAGAGGCTCTAGACAATGTCAAGGAAGATCTGAATTTTGTGATGAAGGTTGAGTAGCTGGGGTGACAAGGGACTGTATTTGAGCTAGAAGGAGGAATGAGATTTTTGTTTTGAGGCCAAGTAGACTTGTTGTTGGGCCAAGTTGCTAAGGGTCAAAATTGTTGTTGTTGGAGTGTATTTGGCACTAATAAAGGGATTGTCTCATGGTTTTAGGAATGTTGTTATATGTTGTAGGCCATAGCACATAGCTGGGCTTATTTGTGGGTTGTTAAGGATTAACTAGTGCCCTAAGAAAGCAATGTGGGTGAGGAGGAGACCTTTGAGGGTATGTTGCAAACCTTTAAGTGCTATTTTGTTGACTGTGGGGTGAAACAAGGGATGCAGTAAGTTCCCTAACCAAGAGTGCAATAAACATTAGTGAAAAAAATGACAACAATTTTTTATAAAGGAGTTGACCAGTTTGGATTGTGAACATTGTAGTTTGTTGGTGTCATGCGGAGGATCTTCCGAGGGGGTGAAGAGTCTTCCTAAGAGCAGAATCGACAATGTAGGATTAGGCTCAATTGATCTAATTGGAGGGTAGTGTGTTGGCTACCCAAAGTAGCCCTAGAGTAGCATACAAGAAGGACGTTGTTTAGTGCGTTATTTGGTGAAGTTTGCAGCCTAATGAGTAGCTCTTTGATGGATGAAAGAGGCTACTAGAAGGAAGATTTGAGCTCAGGAATTAGGCTTACCTAGAGAGCAGATTTATGAGCCCTTGCACATGCAACAGAAGTGACATGCAACATTTTAAGTGGCAACCCTCCTGGAGTCTCCATGTGTAGTGGCCTTGATGGACTAAGGCACTACCAGTGAGCAGTATGGAAGCAAAGGACCAACAAGACAAAATATGAAATAGAAGCTACAACGAAGTTTGTCATTGTATCTTGCATACCACATACTATTGTATTATTCAAATTTGGTTTAATATAATGAAGATTGGGATTGTACAATATTGTAGAATTTTGTTAAAAATGTGTATATTTGTGCATATGTGATTTACTATTTTATATTTCCGTTGTGCAAAGTATTTTATGGTTGAGAATCTTGGTTTTGTAGCGTGAGTTATTTTAAGGCTCTAACCTAGACCCAAGGTCGTGGAAATTTGAAATGGTATCAAAGGGTGTCTAAGTTACTTTGGAAGTAAGTAAATAAAAATTGTGTGCAGCGTGGGAGGGAGTTGGTCACATTGTGAGTGAAGGGCTCACTACAATGTTGAGGTTAAATGCAGTTCTTTGGTATGAGGACAAGTTGGAAGGGTTGTCCAACTACACTCCTTGGAAATAAAGGATCAAGTTGGTCTTATAGGTGAACAGGATCTAGGATTTTTCCAAGAAAGATATCAAGAAGCCAACCAACCCTAAGGAGCTAGAAATATGAGATTATTTGGACGCAAGGGAAAGATTGATCATCCTAGATGGTGTGAAGGATGCTCTAATACCTCATTTGTATAGGAATACCAATGAACATGAGATGTGGATGGCGCTTCAAAATTTGTTCCATAACAAGAATGAGAATCAGGTACTGGTATTGGAGGATAAGTTGAATTCCACCAAGATGATAAAGGGTGAAAGCATGACCTCATATTTGACAAGATTGTCTCAGGTCAAAGATGAGCTTGCTGCCATCGGTGTGACTATCTCAGGTGGATATATGGTAAGGATTTCCTTGAAAGGGTTCACCGAGGAATGGAAGCCCTTCATCAAAGGATCATTTCCAGGGAGAAGCTACCAGACTGGGATAGGTTGTGGGATGATTTCATTCAGGAAGATTTGCGAGACAAGGATCTTCATCCAAAGAAGAAGTCTTCAAATGATGACATGGAACTTGCAGTGTGAATGAAGGGTAAGAAAAAGAAGGACTTGTGTAAAGTCAAGTGTTTCAACTGTGGCGAGATGGGTCATTATTCGTCAAGATGTCCAATGAAGAAGAAGGGAAATGATGAGAAGAAAAAGGGAAAGGAGGTCGTCGGTGTTGCCACTTCAACTGACATAGATGATCTCTCTAGGAGATTGGAAGAGGAGGACTTTTCTATGATTTCTTATTTATCGTAGGGTACTATCAATGAGGATGGATGGTACGTGGACAGTGATGCGAAGAAGCATATGAAAGGGTCACAAGATGTTTTTAAGACTCTAGCTGAATGGGACTCGAAGTTGCACATGGTGTTTGGAGAGAAGAGTCTGTTGGAGATTCAAGGATCAGGAGTTGTGCCATTTAGGATGGAGACATGATGTGTGATGCGGGTCCCCGATGTACTATTTGTACTAGGAATCAAATATAGCGTGATTTTCTTATTGATTATTGAGAGGAAGTAGTTTGAGGTTTTTCTCCAAGATGGGAAGGCAAGACTCAGGTCGAGAGGCTCTAATTCCGATGGGACTATACTCAAAATTAGAGAGAATGGTCTCTATAGGTTGACGAGAAAGACTGTGGATCAGGGAAAGAAGCAGGTGGAACAGGTGCAAGTCCCAGAGAAGCAGGAGCAGGTGCAAGCTTTAGAGGAGAAGGTACAGGTTCTCGAGAAGGTCCAAGTTCCAGACACTCAGAGGGAGTCTACTTTGAGAGGGAGGTTGCAAATTTAGAGGGAGACTCTGTAGCCCAAGAAGAGCATGTGGTTAGTTGGGAGCAAGGATGCTCCTACAAATGCCAAGAAGGAATCATGGAAAGAGTGGAATACATTATAGGATAAGAAGAAGAAGTAGGGTGCTTCCAGCAGTGACAGTGATAATTTTGAGAAGGGTGTAGTTCATCGGATAGGAATTGTTGTGATTGTGAGCACTAGGAGCTGGGTAAGTGTTGCGAGCATTGATGATGATGATGAAGTACCTTTATCGCTAAGAGGGATTGTTGATTTCTATGGCTTGGGAGGTACTCCAAAACCTAGGGTTTAGGGTTTGGAGGGCAAAGCACCACAAGGGTCACTTGTGGGCTTAGAACCTAAGCATGGGTTTTTTCACCCAATCGTGTTTGGGGAAATTAAGGAGGTACATTTCTACATGTGATGGCATGAGACGATAAAGGGCGGAAAGGAGAATCGAACGCTTTGCGAATCGTCAAATTCTGAGTTGTACAAGTGGAGAAATGAATTTTTGAAGTTGATAATTAATTATTGGTTTTCAAGTCATGTAGGTTTGATGTAAAAATTAGGAAATAGATGTGTCTCTTCATCTATTCATTGGAGCCCCTTTATTGGTTATAAATAAAGGGTTATGTGATGTGTTTTAAGACATCCAAAATTCCAACACCTTCTCAAGAGAAGGAGCTCTGAAGTTTCCCTAGCCGCAACAAGAAGGAGAGGCTCTAGACAATGTAAAGGAGGATTTGAATTCTGTGATGAAGGGTGAGTAGCTAAGGTGATAGAAAATTGTATTGAGCTGGAAGTAAGACTGAGATTTCTGTTTTGAGGCCGAGTAGACTTTATGTTGGGAAAATTTGTTAAGGGTAAAAAAATGTTGTTGTTGGAGTGCGTTTGGGCATTAATAAAGGGATGGTCACACCATTTTAGGGCTACTATGCTAGGCTGTAGGCCATAACACACAGTTGGGCTTGTTTGTGGGTTGTTAAGGGTGAGAAGAAGACTCTTGAGGGTATGTCGCAACCCTTAAAGGGCTATTTTGTTGACTGTGGGATGAAACTATGGATGCAATAAGTGCCCTAACCAAGAGTTCACCAAAGAACAGTGCATACAAATGACAACAGTGTTTTGTAAAGTAGTTGAATAGTTTGGATCGTGAACATTACAACATTTTTTTTGGTTCCATGTGGAGGATCTTTCGAGGGGGTGAAGAGTCTTCCTAGGAGCAGAACTGATAGTGTAATATTGGGTGTCATTGATCTGATTGGAGGGTAGTGTGTTGGCTACTAAAAGTAGCCCTATAGAAGCATACAAGAAGGACATCTTTTGGTGCATGATTGGGTGAATTTTTCATCCTAATGAGTAGCTCTTTGATGGACGAAAGAGGCTACTAGAAGGAAGATTAGAGCTCGGGAATTAGGCCTATCTAGAGAGAAGATTTATGAGCCCATGTACATGCAAAAGAAGTGACATACAACATTGTTAGGTGGCAGCCATCCTAAAGTCTCGATGTGTAGTGGCCTTGATGGACTAAGGCACTACTAGTGATCAAGATGGGAGCGAAGGACTGGCAGGACAAGATATGACATAGAAGCTGCAATGAAGTTTATCATTGTATCTTGTATATCATAAACTATTGTATTATTTTTATTTTGTTTAATATAATGAAGATTGGGATTGTACTATATTGTACAATTTTGTTAAAAATTATATATATTTTTGCATATGTGATTTATTAATTTATATTTCCATTGTGCAATGTAGTTTATGGTTGAGATTCTTGGTTTGGTAGCATCAATGGTTTTAAGACTCTAACCTAGACCCAAGGTCATGGAAATTCAATGGGGTCCACCCCCAAACCACGTCACCTTAGCCACATCACCTCTAACAAAATCATCCCTAGCCATGCCATCTTAGTCACATCACCCATAGCCATGTAATCTTAGCCATGTCAACCCTAGCCACATTATCTCAACATGGGGGTTTCCTCTCCATTCTAATCTCAAAAGAAAAGCTACGATATTAGGTGTAAGACCTGTGACTACCCTTCCTTATGCTTGGTGCCTGAGGTGGAGCCCATCGATCCACATCACCTTTGAGATTCGACATCAAGTGTTTATGTCCTTCTTTTCCTAAAAATTCTATTGGAAATTTCCATGGTATTAGGTTTGAGGCGAAGTCCAATGGACTCACTCTTGTAAGTTTCTGTCTGATAATAAGTTTGGGGACCACATGGCATTGTTTTGTTGGGATGAGGTCTTGCCATCAGTTCCTCTATGTTGAGATTTTCCTGAGGTTGTATGTGTTTTGAGCCATTAAACTTTGTTGGTCTCAATGACAGTTGCCAAAATGGAAATTTTGTAGATTTTACAAAACAAAAAGGGACGACTACCTTACACCCAATTAATTTTTATGGCCCAAGGGCCTAAGATCCTTAACTTTAAAATTATAGCTATAACCATTAATAGTGAATTAGTACCCATATCACCAAATATATAGATTTATGAGACAAGAATGGGGGAAAAACTGCAGCACCAAATTTACACTGTTTTCCAATACTACACAAGGATAAATGCAACAATCAATCAAAATTTGGTGACCTTTTTCATGCTAGTTAAACTTACTCAGTTATTTGTGATCTATTAATTAACTAAAAAAAAATACATGGGTTCAGATAATCATCATAAAAATAATGTTGATAATCTCATTCTAGACTAACTAAGCATAATCAAGAAGATTCATATTTCAATCATGAACTAAACATTAAACCACTGCGCCCAACCACCATGTAATGACATATATCTAAACATTGTATGTTTGGAGGGCCACCACACCCACTCTCATTTTCCACTTGTCAAAACAATACTGAGGGTGACAGAACCTACCCAGCCAGCTTGGCTAGGTCGCCTCTCAGGCACCCTCACCCAATACAACATTATGTCGCAAACGCAACGGTTACACAAAACATTACAACAGATATATCAAACCAACCAACCAAACCATATTAAAACGTAAAAAAAAACCTGCACGCCGAGTTTGGGAGGGGCAGGATTTGATCCCCCGACCTCTCCGCCTCCATTCTTCTGCCCAACCACTACAACAAATCTGGCACATTTGAAAACTCCACCACCCCTCTAATATAAAAATCTGAATTTGCAGAGTGCCGCACAAAGAGGCGCACAATCATTTTGGCAACTTGGAGGTGGAACCATGAGGGAATGAGGGATAGAACACGGAGGCGGAACCATGACTGTGCAGAACCGTGACTAGAAAGGAACCTTGATGCAATGACTGAGGTAGAACCTTTCTTGGCACAAATTTCAAGACAAAATATTCCCTGATGCAGAGAGGGATCTAAAAGATTCCCTGGGAGGTAAAAATTTCATTTGATCAGAATGTAATCAAGTTTATAGTCATTTTTCTCAGATTTTCACAAGGAACGCAATGGCGAGGTAGGATTCACCTTTTGAGTAGTGGATTTTCATATTCCCAATAGAGAGAATCTTCAAGAATCTTGAGGGAATCTTCCACATTCCTTGGAGGCTGAAATTTCCCAGATCCAGAATGCAGCCAACTTTATATTCATTATTCTCATACTTTCACAAGGATCTCAATGGAAAGATCAGTTTTCTGATTTAAGTTGCAGATATCCAGTCAACCCAAAGGAGGAAATCTTTGGAGAATCACGAAGGAATCTAAAAGATTACTGCATGCCTAGATTTTACCGGTGTCAAAATTTGACAAATGGATAGTTGATTTTACACCTCATGATGACACAAATTCAGTGTTGTAGTCATATTTTTCAGCTAGGCCTTCTATCTTTCAGCCATTTTCTAGATTGGAGTGACGGTGTAAGAGTTCAGAGCATGGACAATCGATTCTATGCCATTCGACACCACGATTTCGATGGTGCATTCATCTCCAATAATTGAGTATTCTATTCTTCAACCAACATCAAAGTTAAGGTATATGAAGTGTTGTTGTCATGTACTTATTTGATCATTTGCTGTGATATGTACTATGTTGTTTTGATTCTTGCTTGATGTATGATGCGAAATCTTTGTGTCTATTTCATGTGAGATGTATTCATCATGGATTGTTATGTATGTTTTGATTGAGATCCATTTGTTGCCATGATGGCAGGATACTCATTATCACCACGGGTGTTTTGGTTGAGATCCCTTTGATGCCATGATGGCGGGATACTCATTGTCACCATGTGTAAGATTATGTCATGCTGATAGGAGGTCTATTATGAGTGATAGTTCGTGTAGCGGAACGTCTCGTGGAGAGACTTTGCCACTCATGTAGAGGGCACATCTCCTTGTATGACAGAAAACATAGTCCATGTACATCTTCACC
Organism: Pinus taeda; assembly: GCA_000404065.3. Classification (NCBI taxonomy): domain Eukaryota; kingdom Viridiplantae; phylum Streptophyta; class Pinopsida; order Pinales; family Pinaceae; genus Pinus; species Pinus taeda. Next base: position 4,114 of record APFE031562788.1, on the reverse strand, counting down.
ATTTCCAACACTCAATGAAGCGGCCAACACCATCTTGACAGTGGGCCCGAGACGTAGTCCACACTGGACAAACTCTGTTATCAACGTCTCATGTCTATGATTTGCTGATTGTCATTATGTTTCCATTTGATTAAGCATGCATATATGTTCATTTATGCTCTGTTAAAATGCAATTTTAACCACATCACGAGAGTAAAAGATCTTGGTTAAATTTGGGATTTGAGTCAACTCAGATCAAGTTTGGTATCAAAGCAGTCTTTTCGTTGATGTGAATTGCCAGTGTGAACAATGGAATGTGAAACGATGGAGGATGAAAAAGAGACATACGAGACCATGCTCAAAGTTTCCAAAATGATGGACATAATGTCTGAAGCTCTACAAGAAGAGATAGAGGAAAAGAAATGATTGAACATTAGTTGCAAGCCACAGAAGAGGCCTTGGAAGAACTGAAGCACAACAACCAGAGTCTTCAAGAAGATAACGTTGAATTAAAGATGTTTCTATGAGAAGAGAAAGAGGAGAAACAGAGGTTTCTATGACAGCTGCAAGTAAGGACGAGGCCTTGGAAAAGTTGCAGCATGACCCCTGTGAGGTAAAAAGTAATTCTTTGACTTCATGTATGTTTCCTTATGATGATTTCACTATTTTTGAAAATCATACCACAGGAATTGGCTACAAACTGCAGAAAAGAATGGGGTATGAAGGAAACGTCTTGGACATTAATGGCCAAGGAATTATCAACCCCATCAAAGTAGAGGAATTACCCCGTCGGGTAGGACTTGGTAATGTCGGGAAGGAAGTTGGTGAATGTGCCAAGACAGCTAGTGAACCACCAACAATGGATGATGAGAAGCCCTCATCAGTTCTTTCCAACTCGACAGTGGAGGTAAAAGATGTTGATTTCCCTTCAGTTTCATCTTCACATAGTATAATTTTTGTTGGAAATGTGGAGATACCAATTACAGGGACAAACCTGAGGCTCCTTACTAGGATGAGGTATAAGGAAGAAGAAGAACTTGGTGTTAATAGCCAAGGCATAACTCAACCATTGGGGGTCGTGCAAAGACCTCAATTTACAGCCTTGGGGTAAACCAAAGGAGAATTCTCAAGGGTGTCATATGCTTCTAAGACATTGTTGAAATCATCGAGGAAAGAGAATGATGCGAACACATCACCATCATCCCACGGAAGTGCCCATTGCAGGGAAAGAGCTGAGGCAACCTCTCATCGCCATAATTACGACAGAGACAACAAGGAAAGGTATAACAAGTCTCAATATTTGAATGTTCATTTCGATTAAATTCATGTCGTTAATGATGAATGTAAAACATGGCATCGAAAAACATGTCGTTTTTCTAGTCTACATAACCATATGGTTGATGAGTGCTGGAAGAGAATGGAAACATGAAAGGGGATGAGGCGTGAAAGGCCTTTCCACCGCAAACGAGGAAACATGTTAAGAAAATATGGAGGAAGAAGGTTTATTGTAGTCATTGTGATAGATGTGACCATCAAAGAGCCACATGTTGGAGGCTCCATCCAAAGTAGCGCCCTACGGACAAAGCCCCTGTTCAGAAACTAGTCAGTGAAAATGTTCAACAAGCAAAACTGCCACATTCATCATGGCTCACTTTGTTGAGTAAGAAATGGTTTTCCTAGATTGGGTAGCTTATAATGGCCTCATTTTGTAAATCATTTGTTGCAGTTTACATTGTAAAAGTGATGTGCTATTTTCCATCACTTGTTTAAGCGACAATGATATTTTGGCCTTGTTTTGATAGCTGGGTATTATTTCCATTTGATGTAAACTTGACCAGAAAGTATGTGTTATAAACTCGTGGTAAGTATGTGTTAGGGTCCCACCCTAACCCCCTTATTCATGTCATGGGATCACGTCATAGTCAAGAGTCAATAAAGCCCATATTAATATTTGTAAGTGGTTAACCCGCAATTAATGAAGGGACCACAGTTAGTTGCAAATGGGCGGTAGTATTAAATAAAGGGTAAATGGGTGGTAGTATTATATAGATGGTATTAATAAAATCCACGGTATTGACCCATGGTATTTCATGTATGAGTCATATATAAAGGATAGAGACTCCCTGCGAGGAGCATCGTGTCTTGTTTTGTAATCGAGCTCTTCTTTATTGGAGGTTGCCCCCTCGAAGAGGCCTGCGAACATTTCTCTCTGAGTAATAAAATCATTGCTATTCTGTGTTCTGGGTATATTTTCTTAACATATTCTGTGTTCTCAGTATTTTTCCGCACATATTCTCGGTTCGGTATTGCTTTGCAGGGTAAGAAGCATAACAAGTGGTATCGGAGCACTTTCCAAGGCTCAGTGGGATCTCCAAATTTTAGTGAAATTTTTTTTGGCTAGAGACGTGTTCTGGCGTCTTTAAACCACGGGATCTGTCGTTGAGCGCATAAAACTGCGGATTTGGGGAGGCATGCACGCAGGAAATACAAGAGGTGGTCACGTCTGTTGGACTCCCTTGTAACCCCTGTGGGTAACCCTTCGAGTAGTAGCGCATTAGACATAACCACGCACAGACTGTCTTCCACGTACCCTCTGGGTATATCGGAAGCCCCATAGGCTCCCTAAAAACCTCTCCATAGATAAACCAGCGACCGTCTTGCGGCTACAGTACACCGAGAATAGCACTCGGAGAGATTACTCGCCCGTACGATAGGGTAGTCAGGTGGTACGGCTAAGGGTACGGTCGAACCTCCTTAGTTAGAGCCCTGAAACATTGGGCCGAGTACTACTGCCAGACCCTTATGTATATTGCGATCTGTAGCACCTGACACTCCCCAAGACCCTAGTTCCTTTTTACTCATCATCTCTTCCAGATCTGCTTGAGCAAATGAGTGCAGCAGCAGCAGACATCGGTCCCAACCTGCCAGTTCTCTCAAATCCAGCAGACCAGAAGCATTGTGCAGGGTTCCTATACAAGGGTATAATTGTCGCAGGACTTTTGGCCGCATTGACAGTTTGAGGATTTGGCGACTGCAGTATTGATCAAGGAGTAAAAAAAAAAAAAAAAAAAAAGTCTGAGATGTTCCGGGACACTTATTGGTG